>WJFA01000073.1:0-85961 GCA_009870155.1 Pseudobourletiella spinata | reverse complement strand
CAATTCCTAGGCGCGCAAATTCAGATTTTGCTGATTTATGGGCCCTCAAAGTTTTCATCACTGGGTACCAAAGGGGGATACGTCTTCACTTAAAAATCTCATGTTAAATCGCATTAGGATTTTTCAATTTTGAGTTTCTTGTAAGTACTCATTTACTCATTTACATCCATAGTGAGAAAAACGGCGAATATTTGTTGTTATGATTTTCATCTCGGAATGCGGCCAAATTTTCAGAAACAGTGTAGTATTGATACTATTTAACATGCGAAAGCATATTACCACCAACCTACCGCAGGAGAGGCATTTTATGCGGGCTCAAATATCCGTCGAAACTCAAAACTGGAAAATCCTTTTGCGATTTAACATGAGATTTTAAGCGAAGACGTATCCCCCTTTGGTATCCAGTGATGAAAAATTTGAGGGCGCGTAACTCAGCCAAATCTGAAATTCCGCACCTAGGAATTGGCCATTGTTAATCTCTTTGGAGGACCTCTCGAATGCGCATAATCCTTGATTTGTGCTTTGTTGACACGTAAAAAAGTCTCCTTGTCAGCAAAGCAAGCAGAGATACTGAGGCACTTTTCCGGGGGCCCAGAAGAGACAGTATTGAGGATAAAAGATGCATCTGACAGGAGCTTACACTTCCCGTACCGGGTAGACTGTCAGCACTACCGTCATCGCACCACGAAGAAATCATCAGACATACGAATTAGTCCCGAGACTGGCGGACGGGATGACAGCCATAAACGAGGAAGGAACCACTGAAGAAAATCTACATAATCAAACATCCATTCTCCCCCCAGTTTGAATATGGTATTTGCATGCTATTCAATCTCCCAAAAGTCTTCTGATTGGCCTCAACGATGTGAAATGAGTTGGGTGTAAATTCAGACCTTTTATACCACAGTTCGTTGGCGCAGGAGGCTGGAAACTTTAAAGTAAAAGCTAAAGATTACGAAGCACTATGCACTCATTCTCACTGTTCTGACTGCCGCCGAAGTGGTACATCGAGGCAGATAAGAGGCTGAGTTTAAGAATAATCCAACTTGTTCCGAAGGAAATCAATAGTCGTTCCTGATTTGGGAAAATTCATCCTCCTCTGACCTTCTCCAACTTTCGTCGACATCAACCTAGGAACCAGAGCCTTTCAGGGCAGTTGTAAATGGCTATAGTTTACATAAACTGTCCAACAGACGATGCGACCACGATAGTTGTTACTGAACGGTGACTGCATTTGACTGACGAAAGGACAGAGGTTATGTGCGCTTCCAATTCCAGCTTCGGATTTCATGTTAGCTTAACGTTGGCGGAGACTCAAGGAAGAAGTTTGAAAGCTCTCTGTATACTAGACGCTGTCTGGTCGCCGTAGTACCTCTGGACAGAGTGAAAGCAGAGTTTTTATCTACATCTTTATGGTACATTTCACTCCTGTATTTTGTAAACGGAGTAGGTCCGGAGACACTCACCTCCGTCGCTTCATGTGCATTATAAATTCCGGAATTTCTGCCTTACATCCGTACTGATAAAGAGTCTCTATGGACTGTGTCGGCTCGGGTACCTTGGAAGAAAATAAAGTGCCGGCAATGGCGGCTTTGATGCCCTTGAATATACGACCCGGTCTCACTTCACAACCTATCCGGAAGATACTAAAAGTCTGATCCAGAAAGACGTTTCCCATGTACACGCATGGGGAAAACTGTGGCGTCCGATAGCCTTGTATGCAGACTGACCATATGAAGGATTAGCAGGAGAAAGTTAGAATAGGCTCGCGGTTGAAAGGGCCGAAGAAATCCCTTTTTCCCAAGCAAAGAATAGACAGTCAACTTAATTTTGACAGAGGATGAGCTGGTGAAAGTTGGAGTGAAAGCAGTGGAACTGAAGGGTGAAAGGAATGTCCGTCCGGATTTACAAACCTTCTCTCGGTGAATATAAAGTGGAGCGAACCGCAGAGGCCGAATGACTGAGTGACGAGAGTGTAGGAACCAACTTGAGCCGCATCGCTGTCCAGAGACATGTCTACCAACTTTAGAAGTATGGGGTGATTCATCTCTGACTTTCCCCGCTACTTGCCACCACCACCGCCACCACTCCAACTACTACTACTACTGCTGCTGCTACCACCATCCTTACTATTACAACTACTGCCCCCATTCCCCCCAACATTACTTCTCCATAATATGTCAAGGAGGACGAAGGAGCGGGGAAGTTGAAATGAGATACAGTGAAAATCTAAACTTTCCCTCCAACTTCAACTCCGCTTTTTCGCGCTCAAACTTTCCTTCCCCTCTTCACACCACTCTGGCATCCCCATAATGAAGGTACATTGTCCAGCAAGAGAGCAACTCATAAGCCCTTCCCCTTCGTCCTTAATAAAGTAGTATTGTGTGAGGGGTGGGCTGCCAGAATTTGCAAATGAATGGTCATGATGAATGCTACGTACAATTGGGCCTCCGCCTTTTCATCCTAAGTACCCCGTCTTTTCTCCACCTTATTCTCCACTTTCTCCTCCTCATTTCAATTGAATTAACAACTCCTCTCCAGCATTAACCCACTTGAAAGTTCCTCCTTCCGGTGCCCCACTGGAACTCCCACAAGTAAGAAGTAACAGGGTAAAGGTGATGCGGCTCTCACAGCCGAGAGAACAAGAAGCACTGTCCCAGATAGGTTCTTGGTATTTTCGGCGTAAACAAACTTTTAGAGGAGTTCAGAATGGAATCTCTCCGCAGAGGCTATGGTGGGTATTGTGTGGAGAAAGTAAAGAACGTGCTGACGGAGTCCGTCTGGTCACACCACCAGGTGACCGTCCGAATCTCATTTGTACGAAATTAGACCGAACAGGATGGTTTATGGAAGGAGCACAGCGTAATAAATCCTCAAGAGCTTTCTCCTCAACCCTCAACGCTATACCACTCCCGACCATAATGCATTTCCATCCATTATTCCAGCATGATTAGCCCTAAGGGCCGCACCACCACCGCCTTGGTAACGCAACCTCTGGAGTCTCGCTGTACCTACTGATCCAGAACCCCCACCACTTTCACTGCAGTTCGTATTACTTTCCCCGACGATTGCTATTGCCACAAATAATATAGCCTCTACTTATTACTTTGCGCCACTATCCCAATCGTACACACGTCCCTCTAGTTAGTTGCTCGCAAGTTTTACACGCTTACCATATGTTCTACCCACACTGTGAAAGAGAACTCCTGACGGCGTCGGTGTTGGTACTGTCGCCGCAGTTTGGGAAATCCATTACTCTCACCCACCCTGAAGGAACAGTCATCCATTTCTCTCCCCTGTTCTTCCAGCGAAGTGAGACCAAAGGCTGAGGCCTCGGAGAAATTGAGGAGGTGGAGGCACTGATACTGGAATCTGTCGTCGAGCACAACTATATGTGTATATATGGGAATTCTTGGGGAGGAATGTTCAAATTTTACCTTAAATTTGGGCTAGGTCAATCCCTTCACCAGCTACAGACAACTGACAGGAAATCAATGGGGGGAAAACTTATTAGTTATTTCCGAGTAAACCTTCCAGGCCCATCGAATGCTCTGCGGAGTGGTTGAGAGCTTTGGGCATTCGGTTCGGAAACCTCATGCATTCGCCTTCCTTCCCCCGAGGAAATTACGGCGTGTGCAGTCTGTCATTCCTGGAACGTCAGAATGGGGCCTATTACGGCCATCCCCTATGTCAAACAAATGAAACTTATGGGCCAGCGAATTCCTAATGCAACTACAATGACCGCGAGCTCGTGAGAGAGTGAAGGCATATGAGTGGGGCTGCTCAGCATCCCACGAGTTTTGAGAGCCCGTGAATTCGAACATGACTCCGGGGCTCATTGATTTTAGACTGTCTTGGGGGAAGCCGATTCCCATCACATTGTTCCATGGATTTGGTCGGAGTAAGCGCTTCATACGCTCTCACTATGTAGGCATATGGTGTGTAGCCCTTCTCCAAAAATGTGGATGCATCGTTATAGCATCCACTTGGATTTACCATGTAGGGCTCAGTGAGCGGAAGGAGGGTAAACAGTTGGATCCCCTCCTCCTCACAACAGACTTCCTCATCATCACCCACACTAAATATTTATGCCGAGCTCACTGCCCATCTATCCAGACTCTGTGTATAGAGATCATATACGGCGGAGGGCAAAGTCAGGGTTTTCTACAGTGCCTCCAACCGGGTTGTCTATCATGAATGGGCCCGTCTAAACGAGGCACCGCTGGGCTGTTCATAAAGCATGAGATTTGTAGGAGGGAATCTCAACCTGGCTGGAAAACGGGGGGAAAGCGAGCGGGAGTAATATTAACGAATCAGGTGCCGCCAGGGAACCGGCAGCCATTCATTGAGACTATTCGGGCGGTTTAATCCTTGAACGCACTTGGAAGGATGACACAAAGGATGGAGCAGGTACTACACGTTCAATGGATCCACTCTCGCTATCTATAATAATCCTCCCTCCGTCTTTCGTGACCCATGCGGGTCCAACGAGGCTTATAGCGGAGTCTGATGCAGAGGAAATGAGGCTCTTCTGAATACAGCGGCCACTCCAATGGATGTCCCCACCCGACAACTCGCCAACCATGCTCATCATCACTCCGTTCTCTTTCTCTCGGTCCAGTATAACCATTTTCCAGTAATAGGAATATTTAAACCCGAAACAAGAGTTTGTCCAAGTCCTCACAGGGGTCTCTCGTGGAGTAGCCCTCCAAACTGTCACTCCAGGCAGTCACTTCACTGTAGTAAAATAATGAACCAGGAGATCGACGGTAATCATACTAACTGAAATGAAAATAGCACAGGTCACGACAGGTCCAACAGAACTCCAGTCACTTCCGTGTCCGCAGCTATTTCCACGCTATTTATATGCAAACTTCATACCTGTCTTTACGCACAGTTGGCACGGTCCTACTCGGAGCTGTACACCAACTCTGTTGGAGTTACAAATGCATCTGACTCAAAAAGTACAAACTTTCCACCGACTTTCACCTTCACTTTCTCTCGCTCTCTCTCTGAGTGAGAGGATCCCATCTGTGCATGCAAATTGAGAGGAGACAAGATTCAAAGTCAAGTAGGCGCTTTAGTGGGAACGACGCGGTTCATGTCCCACTTGCAATAATTTTTACGGGCGGTGGTGAGAGGATGAATAGGGGGATTAGATCCCCCTGTCACACCCCCCATTCCTTCCCAGCACAGCAGCATACATCAGGCAACGGGCCTGAGGCTGAGGCAGGATTGGACAAATATTCTCCGCATTCATAGGACCATCACGAGGCATTAATAGTCTGGATACACTTCGTTTGCACATGGAACTGAGCAGGCCAAGGACTCATTCTGGATCAAAATGGATGAGAGCCTCTGACGATCCAGCTCTTTGCTCACATATCCCGGACTTGATTGGAGGCGGCTCCGCTAGCACGGTAAGGCTGAGCAGAGCATGGGGACAGGTAAGTCAGGACGAGGAGGCAGGATCTGCGAGGACGACGGTGCGTCTACATGCAGTCTTATTTTGGGTACGCTGGTCCTTTGCGTAGGTGTGATATGTGCGTATGCGTCCATGTATGTTGTTTACGCGTGAGTGCTTGCGCCTGACAATAATGTTGTTGTACTAGCGGGTGGGGATGAATATGCGTGTACAGGTTCTTACTGCAATGCTCCGCGCGGAAAGGGGACGTGAGTTCGTTTATGACTATATTGCCCTAGTTGCTCCGGCGGGGCTAGAGAATTGATGTAAGTTATGCTCCCGATGTTGATCCCAGCAGTCCTATATCTGTGTTCACACGAGTGGGAGTCCTCCGGAGTTCTTCTCTTGGCTTCTCCGTCTGCGTTGAACTTGAGGCTCTGTGTGTGTGTGTGTGTGTGTATGTCAATGGTGCAGACATGCTACAAGTCTGACTTGAGCACTGCTGCTACCACCCCTGCTGGTTACTAAGAAATGTATATGGGAGTTTTACGAGCAATTTTAGTTCTGGATGCACCCAAGCGAAATTTCTTTACTGCTTCCTCCCCGCACAGAATTCCCTCGTCCCTTTCCTCGACGAGTTCCGGGTATGTAGTTATGCAATTCCTCCTCCTCCTCCTCCTCTAAGGTGGATAACTTCAATTTTCTGAACACTGATCTCCATTTTACTCCACGTCTCCCCAGACCCCTTCCCCGAAAATGTGACTATAGTTTATGGCCCAGGATGGATTTATATACTCCTTCCCGCTACCACTCCCCGTCACTATCTCATTTTTTTTCTTTTCAGAATGAGGATAACATGGGTAGGAAGGAATTATTTCTCTTCTTCGAACTTTCTCTGTCAGCCAAACTGTAGGATCCTGTTTGGATTTCTTAAGATTTTCGAAGCTATAGCATCACAGTGTATCACTTGGTTTTTATTTGCGGGGTACTTTATTGAATAACTCCTTCCCCCGATGATCTTACACTCTGAGCTGAAGGTGATGCACGGGAGAAAGTCAGCAGCGTTGAAGAATCTTAGGAGCCCATTACCGCAAAGTTTAGCAGAAAAAGAAGGAAGGGGTTCATGACGTCGGCATTATCCCGTCACTAACTATTTAGGCAAAGCGGCTCTCCCAATTTGAAATAAGCCTTTCACCCTGCTTTCACCACGGCAAGACAGGAAAAAGTAGGGACGCAAACTGGGCTTCTGAGTTGGATGGATGGCATGGGAAGCACGAATAAGCTTATCTTGTCAGCAAAATGAGCAGATTCTGTCGCTTGAAAACTTGGGCTCGGAAAAGAGAAAGAGTGTCGCCTGCAGAGCCGGGACAGAGAGAGAGAGAGAAAGTATATGTGTATCTACAAAGGGATTTTACACGATAGAAAGTTGGCTCTCCCAGCTCACACTACATCCATATTTAGCTACGTGCCAACCGCGTAGGCCCTCCTACATCCTTTCCACATCACTCTTATGCGATCATCAATCTACCTGCGCACGTACACATATATATGGGCCAACACATACGCTGCTTCCCAGCTCACTCACTCACATACACACAACCACACGGATGATCGAACCCAGTAGTACACTTACCTTGGGCGTGCTGCTACATCAGCACTGGTGGCCTAAATCAAACTGGTGAAAGTGGTGAAAGGCCTGACTCACGTTGGAAGACAAAAAGTTGGAGGTTTTCACGGAATTTAAAAACTTTCTCTTCACTTATTATCTCATGAGTCATCCGTGAGAGGGAGGGAAGGAGACGGGGAGAGGAAAATAAAACAAAGTTTAAATCCACTAACTCGGAGACACAGACACAAACAGAGGGGTTCCATTAAAGGACTCTCTCAGTCAGTCTGGCTCCGTCATCGTACGGGGTAATTCTGTTTCCCAGGCATACACACACACACACATACCCGCCGAGCTTCCTCAATGACACTCCTCATCCTCCTTCCTCATGCCGGATTCCAAATATTACAGCTCTTGTCTTCCGGCTAAAAAGTTACTCTCTTTCTCCATCTTCCTCTCTGCTGGTTCCCTCTGCTCTCCCCCCCCTTCCTCCAACCCCGTTGTCAGGTTACATGTTGAACGAATTTATTCCCGTGGAAAATAGTTACCTTGGGGATTCTTCGCCTGCGGATGACCCTAATGTGAACACGAAGTTGCTATTAAATTAGAATATGCCTTTCAAATCTCCTCCGAACCAGAGCTGTGTGTGCCACCGTGTGTGCCGCTGGCTCCAATTACGAAACCATTTGGAGCCACTTAATACGGACTGGTAGGAGTCGGGCCTCTCCTCTGTATAAACAAAAGTAGATGGCTCCATTGCCCACAGGCACTTCCCTAAACATTTTTACACGTCCGCTCGAGTGATTCCAACGGGGATGACGACGGTGAGGAATGTGCGCTAACGAGGGTTCCATGCGATAGGGAACATACTCTGCCTCTGTCGGAGTGGCGCCGGATTTTAATTAGTACTCCACACTCCTGCTGGTGGTCGGATAATGTGGTGTGTGTGGGGAACAAAAATTCTTGCTCACCCAGAGCACCTCTTTACAAGGTCTGGGTTCAATCAACGGAGATCTACACGAGAAGGGATCGTTAAAAAAGTTGTTGATCATTCAAAAATTCTGTCATCTCCTGAGGGTGGGAACGGAGGATTGAAAGTGGTTTCTCACCTTCGACGTCAACTCGTAACTCTGCTATCCTCACTTTCTCCTGTGGAGAAAGTGAGCGGAGATGGCAGGAAATTAATCAATAGATCCATCAAAAGTTCAATGAGCAGGAGTCATTGGGGCATAAAATTGGGAAGATAGCTCTGCAGATACCCGGGGGGACATGATGTGAGGCTGAGTGAGACTGTGGTCTCATCTCTCTATCTGTTTCGCCTTTTAACAAGCTGAAGTTGCTGGATTTATTATATTAAGTGGATTATCAGTGGAGGATTGATGAAGAAAGGTAAATTCCCTAATGGATGCGAGCTTAACGAAGGATGAAACACTCTGGGTACCCGCGGACGTGCTCAAGTAAAATTTTCAACGGCAATTCCAGCTGCAAAGTGAAACTGTCCCCCAACTGTAGCTGCATAAACAAACTAAAAGTGAGTGAGACGAGATAGTGAGAGTGAGAGAGATAGAGAGAGAGTTGAGGAAGAGATAACCTTGGAGAGTACTTCCCTTGTCTCGCTATTTAATTTCAACCGGGTCCCTGCCTTGTAAATAAGTCATTAGGGTTATCTTTATGAAGTCAAGGAGTCATTTCTGATCCTCTTGGCACTTTGCTATGAGCCCCCTTAAAATTGAATATTCCCATTCCCAAAGTGAGTTTGACTGGAAATAAAGTTGTTAACCCCCCGACAAGGATCATATGCCGGCTACTCTCAGTCCTCTCCCATGTCTGCCAAAGATACTTAAACGAACCATAACCCTTTATCTCTCAACCCGATCTGCAATGTACGCCGAATAATTATAAAATGGTCTCTTATACAGTCACATTCCCCCGACTCGCACCGTACACATGCTCGTACACAAATACCCCGACGAGCACCGTGGCTCGTCCCAACGAGGATGTGATGTAAAGATAGAGGAAATGAGCCTCCGTTGGAAACGATAACATTGAGACCAAGATGGGCCAGTGATAATAGTCATGACAATCCAAATGTGTCAGAGGGAATGCTCTTGCGGGGAGAGTACGCAGCAGGCTCTCGAGCATTCCCTCCTTCGTTTTCAAAAAATACTTTCACCCCCCACTGCAATTCTTATGGAGGAGAAAGTATCAGGAATGTTCGGAATTGTTTTTCGGAGAAAATTAATTAGCGTCTCCGACATTCTTATTGAAAGCGGAAATTGCCTCCTGGCATTGCCAACAAACTGCGGAACAGCTAATCTCATCACTACAAATTCTAGCTGTGCAGTCGAACCGTCTGGCATCTGGAGCGGCCGATGCTGTGTGCTCCTCTTGGACGGATGCTCTTGGATGACCGCAGCAAGTAGCGGATTGCATCCTTATAATTCCTTGCAAGGCCTAGACCCCAGTTGATACCACGGAGGTATAAATGAACGGGAATCTCCCTGGGAATCTCGGCGGAAAGTGGGCCCCCGTATTGAATCGTACGGCTATATATGGTCACTCAAGTACTTCCCGCCTCCTAAAAGAGCTCGGGAATCGCACTACATCGGGCTATAGTATTAGCGGCAGAAGTAGGGGCAAGGACGGTGGGAGGAAAGAACAAGGAGGAAGAAGAAGAGTCCAGCAGATTTCCTAGAGCCTTCCCGGTTCTCACATTATTGGCTTTGCCATAGAGGGCTATTGGTTGAGTCATGGAAGAGCCCTGGTGGAGATGAAGTCATCCTAAAGGAGAAGCAATAACAGTTTCGTATTGGCCTTGCTGGCCCTACCACCACTACACTGGCACGTTGTTCTGCCGCGAACTGGGTGAGGGCTACACATATGCACTTGAGTATGTAAGACCCTGGGCTGATTAACGATAGGAGGGACGTGGGATGGTATATATATATATATGTATGTATTGGAGAGTACACAGCCTTATCCATTAGGTTGGGGCGGACATTTCCCGAGTTCCCTACTCACGGAGACCCTGCAGTATGTGAGCCTGTGAGCATCCGTACATTAGCGAGGAAGACAACCCAGCCGCACTACTACATTTATTATCTACACCAACGGGTCTCGCGCCTACATGGAAACCGAGTGGGATCGAAAAAGACGGTGTACTACATCTGCACCTCTTTAGTACTCTGCACACATCGAACGGAAGTATGGACTTTAGAAATGGCTCGGCAATTCCGAGGGTTAGTCCTGAGAGTCCATTGAAGTGGTAGGGAGCCTCTCACAGCAGCAGCAGCGTCGTCCTCGTACACGTTTGCATATGGGGGGCTGTGAAGGCAGAGGGGTTGTGCGCAATTTGGGTACGCTGCCATGGTCTAATGACCCTCCGCATTGGTGTCCATGTAGTTGAATGGGACCGTGTGCCCGGGTAGAGTACCTTGTAATGTGCGTCGGCCGGGGGCGGGTGAGTACACGCCTCAATGACCCTCTCCCATCCTTGTTTATGTCTGAACACCGGCCCCTTGGAGTACAAGTGTACGGGAACCACATGTATACATATAGACAGACGTATCATCATTTCCCTTGATAATGACTCCTGCTGCTGCTGCAGCAATCAGAGCCGTGTCTACTGCACTAAAATAAGCCATGGAGGAAATGAAGCTCAGGCTAATATGTGACGTCGGTGCACTCCCACTATCTTGCAGGGCAATGTTCTCCATTGGACCGTACGGTGGGATATGAAGGGAGGCTGCTGAGGGATCAACTTCCTTGCAGCAATGTAGGCTTGAGAGCAAGAAAAATGTTCAAATGTTTTCTCAACCATTGTATCCGCCCCCCCCCCCCAAAAAAATATGTATGCACTCTCCCGGTTCAATAAAGAGAAGTGGAGACTCGCAGTATGAAAGATTAAGAGGCGAGGGTGGTAATGTTCGCTCCGACCCAACGCATCTCGCTATGTGGCCAAAGTTGAAACAGGTAATGTAGGGTCATAAATGCGAGGGATGAAAACATTTTCACACAATTTCCTCCGTAAAACCAGAACTGGAAAATCTCTAACGATCATATACATATATATAATGGGAGATTGAGGGAGCAGAGAAATCACCACAGAGCCCCTTTTCAGATCCTTACACTCACAAGCTCACGCATACAGGCACGATCACATTTATGTGCACA
The DNA here is from genome assembly GCA_009870155.1 of Pseudobourletiella spinata. Lineage (NCBI taxonomy): Eukaryota > Metazoa > Arthropoda > Collembola > Symphypleona > Bourletiellidae > Pseudobourletiella > Pseudobourletiella spinata. The sequence goes on along the minus strand of WJFA01000073.1, from coordinate 74,778 downwards.
CCTGCCCGCAAACTCTCACACATTTGTGCACACACCGACTCTCACAAATACGCACACACAACCTCTCACAAGTAAACACACACGCACAAACCCTCACATATGCGTACGCAGAAACTCTCATGCATATATAGGCGCATTGGAACACACAAACTCACATTCACTCACACGCACAGATCCACTCGCAAATGTATGTACACCTTCCCACGCACATTGATCCAGGCGCACGCACTCACTCGCAGATATGCAACTGCGCACACAAAGTTTCACACGCACGCATAAATACATCAAGCACACCCACACAAAACATAATTTCCCCTCAAGGGTTTTCTCCTAACTTTCACTATCCACTCATCGCTATTTTAGCATTTCCCGGCAGTCTGACGCGGATGTTATAGTTGGAAAATCATTCTCAATCTCCTAGTAATTGTTAGAGGAGGAAATGAAAGGAGGAAGATGAGAGTCGAAGCTTACAGTAGCAGTTGGAACAAAAGGGCGCTAAAAGTTATATGGGTTTACACTACAGACAGACAATAGGAGGCACAAGAATTTCGTTGAAGATACCGTTGCCTAATAAGAAGATGTGCGCTCCATCCTTGGTCACACACATATCCCGCTCAAACCCACATAAAGCCGCACACATATGCCCAGAAGATGAAACATGGGTGGAGGCACGTCCGAGGTAGTGCATAAGCTCCGAGGCCGCAGAACGCACGTTCCTCCTTTTGGGAAAAGTGATGTGATGTCAAGACACAGGACATATTTCCAACTGGTTGATGCAGGAAATTAGATAGTTCCTCTCTAATTTTCACATGCGTGCGGGAACGACAATGTACCATCATTGCATTGTAGGCTATGAATGTGTGTGAGCACTGAGGCTGAAGTTCTCCTATATACCGAATATGCTGCACATATACTGAGGGTAGTCAATCTGCTTTTGTAACGCCGTGCCCATCCCCCGGCGCATATGAAGCCGAGGTATATATATTCGCAAATTGGAAAGCGCACTCACATCCAGTCATGTGTACACACGCCCAAAACGCACATTCGCCTGAGCATGATGGGTTATCCGCCCTGTCTACCAGTGAAAGCATCCATCCAGTTCAAGCAGTCACGTGCACACACTTGCAGGCATTATGGGAAACTTCTATGGTGAAAGTACGGAGAATATCTACAGGGTTCGAGCTTGAGAGCTCCTTCATAATCCCCCTTCCATTCTCCGTTGCAGGGTAGGGCGATCGACATACAAATGAGGAGACTGAGCGTGGGAGAGGCGTAAAAAATACAGTACAGAGAGAGTTGAAGTGAGAATTTTGCCGAGTTAAAACAATTCCTCGCCCGTCATCCCACTTTCGGCTGACTCCGATCGGGACTTGAATTAATTTAGCTCATCACTACCACGCTCATCACTCATGTGGGGAATCTTTCATTTGAAAATGATGCGTCAGTCTCCCTCATATCCGTACTCCACACCGAATGCCTTCATATAATGGACATGCTATGGCGAGAGGCCCCTACGCACAAAAGAGCTAATTTGGCCCGGATAAAATTAAGGACCCATATTCCACAGTCTTTGCATGAAGTGAAAATACTCTGGACTTTCACCCGCTTTCACCCCTCCTTCTTCCAGCAGTGCAAACTCTACTATTTAAGAGAAAACGTTAGACCACACATAGTATGCACTGTTTACACTAGCCACATCACAGATGCCCTATAACTCCTGCCATAGGCTTCAACTAGTTCCCCAATGAGAGATCTCATGGGTGAAAAGCTTCTACTTTTAGGTTTACTAGGGTGCAGTGGGGCTTCGATGAATAATAATATTTGTGGAGAACATGAGTCTTGGAAATGAGCAGGAGATCCCTTCCGGCGCTTTCACCAGCTACATATGCAATGCTACTTACTCAAGCACATACACACACACACATACATTTATATACAGCCAGCCGCACGCATATTGAGTCTCACATGTGAGCCCGAGAGTACAAAGTGCTCTGCATGCATACTTCTGCGGCCAGGGACAAAGAAAGTTTAATCTACCATGACGACGGCACAAAAGAGCAGAGACTACGTTCCTACCGTGGGTCTTAACTCTCAAGTGGTAAAGTTGGAGGGGGAAAAATCATTTGCCGAGATCGGATTTTTAGCTTAGCATCTCCTACATATTCCTCTCCCTTTCAATGAACCTGCGGCGCCCGCTCCGTCTGACTTTCTTTCTCTCTCTCTCTCTCTCTGACTCCCCCTTCACTGCACACACAATGATTAATTTTTCTCCAAGTTATCCAACTTGGTCTCCAACTATAGGTTACTATATACATACTCTGCTCCACAGGCACACATACCGGAGTTTCAATCCTCAACAGAGATTTTCAAGATTAGCCGCTCCTCCCATGAATAATAGGGCTGCGGCGGCGACGGCAACTGCTACCTCCACTACTCCACTGCCCCTGGCTTTCTCCTCCTCCTCCTCCTCCTGGCAGGAGTTTGAAGTTTTTTTTTCTCACTTTCTCCCTCTATAATCTATCATCTTTGTGTAACTCGTCTGATCCGTTACCCAGAACATGGGGGATTGAAAAAAAAGGGACAAGGGGAAAAGTATTGTTACATTTCCGGGAGGGAAAAACCATCATCACCATCATCGTCCTCCTCATCCGCTTAGTCAGCGGCGGGAGAAATTACACGTTTACGAGCTCTCATACAAAATTTAAAATAATTCTATGAAACCTTCCAGGAAAGGGGACCCACTCCGCCGCTTCCAATTTGAGAGCTTGAGATGTTTCCACTCACAAAACAGCACACAGTTGGTCATGCACCACGGATTTGGCTCAAAACACCCTTTCTCCTCCACCAGCAATAATTACAACGGTGAATGTTGTGAAGGGAAGTGTGTGTGATCTCACAAGGGATGATGAAGGCTGCGGAGGAGGAAGGGGACTATGATGAAGACGAGAGGGAAAACAAGGACGACGGCGAGGAGGGAAGAGTGGAACAAGTTCCAAAGAACAAGTTGGACTCCTGGGAATGTCATTGAGGGAGAGATACTTTGGTGTGGGGGGGATTGAGACCAGTCTAGATGGGCGGCAGGTTTCTTGTCAACTCCGCCAGGATGAAAAGGGGTGGGGGAAACAAGCGTGGAGGAGCACAGCAAGTAAATGGACCATGGTTGAGGCCACTACATAGAACCTTCTTTGGGTGAGCAGGCTCGGTCGGTATGGTGAAAGTGAGAAAGTCGTCATTCCTTTCAGGGTGAAAGAGGAGGACAAGGAGGATGGGGAAAGGAATGGGTAAATTCCCTCTCGTAAGACATGGAACGAGGCCATAGTCCATCCATAATTTACGTCAGTTTTGAGGAAAGAGTGGGTGAAATTAATCTCTGTACCTCAATGTGAGCAGTGGATCCTGCGGCTGGAAACCTCGGCGATGTCTGAAGTGAGAGAGTCTGATGGAGGAATTAAAATTTATCCAATAACCACGACCTGCACCACCACCACTTCTCGAACAGGTTAATTTCCTAAAATTCCAGTATTCCCTTCCAGTGGGTTCGATTCACAAAGACACAATCGTTCCAACAATGCTTTCTGCTCCTCGGGAGTTCAGTCACCGCAGTTGTGACGGATAAGTTTGCAGAGGAGATATTCAGATTCTAGTGCCTTGGTTAAATTTTAAGCGAAGGGATGTGTTGTTTGAAACCGGGGCTCTCCGCTTTATTTCCCGGCACACTCACAGAAGGCTCGCGCTTCAGCCTTGAGTGGACAACTTGCTTCTCTGCAGAAGTTAGGGTAGGATTGGAAGCAGTGCTGGCGATGGCAGTAGCAGCAGCAGCAGCAGCAGAAGCATGAGTATGACAGGGAATTGGTGTGTGTAGCCGGACGAGTCCTCAGGGTGCTTTTTCCCATCAAGTTCCCACTTGGTCGCATTTACAGCTCTTCCGTGTCTATCAGTTCCAGTTCTAGCATGGCTCGATGGAACGGCGGATGAAACTGAAAAAGAGAGTGATATAGAATGACGACAGCGTGTGTAGGAGTGAGGGTCTACGCGGCAAGTTCAGCCAACCATTCCTATTTCAGACCAGTTCCAGTTTTCAATAATACCTTTCACAATATCATCCATAAGTGGTCTTCAAACAGTTTCCACGTCCCTTCACATGCACCATCACCAACGCGCTCACTGGTACATGCTAGAGTTGGCTCTGGGGATGATGACGATGACGATGATACGGGGGAATGTTGTACATGAATGCACGTACGTGTGTACGCGTGTACGACTGATCCAGCGGTGACAGCCAGTAGGAGAAAGTTAAGTTAGGCTCCTCACTCAGATAAACCCTACCCGTAAAAGTCCACCATATGTATGTCCATGGTGAAAATGGGGAAATTTCCCAACTAGTCAAACACAATCAACGTCCACTTTCTCTCCAACTTTCACCTCCACACTACCCGCTCAAGAGTCAGTCCCAATATCAACTTTCACTTGACAACCAGTCTAACTTGAGTCCGTGGGTATTCCCGAATCCCGCGCAATTTCGCGGGAGAGACAGATATGACGGGGTGGGTGGAAATTGTAGTAATAATATCCGTGTGCACCCCACTGAGTCGTAACAATATTCCTAATCACTCATGATCGCATACCAGTTCAGGTCTAATAACCCCGCATGGACCCAGCGGCCGCGCTTCTACCACAATACACACAAACACTGGCTCATCTCTGGACGGCGGATTGATGCGAGAAATCCGATAGGCCCCTACTGAACAATAGAGGAGATACAGTCCTTGTTATAGGGGAGTTTGACGAGGGCGGAGGGATAATCAGAGCAATTATTTCAAGTATAAATCCCCGGGTAAATGAATCCATTTGTTTCCTCAGCCTTCCCGGTCATGTGGAGAGGGAGCGGTAGTACAGATTACAAGGACAACCCCGTACACACAATTCACTTCCGCAGTTCCCACGCCTTTGCACACAGCCCCCCCGGTTGTCCAACGTGGGTGCACGGCCAGGGGCAGAACTACGAACAGAATCCAGCCCCACAGTCCTCACTAATGCCGCAGAAGACGTTTTATTTGGGCGAACAAATGGACCTGTCCATTCTCCGAAACCAATGGTCATTGCGGCGGGCTCGAGCCGCAACGATGTTCCAAGCCACTAACAAACAAAACATGTGGACTGCTCCGAGGCCGCTGCTCATCTGCGTAGTTCCCAAGTCGGAGGTGGATCCAAATATACTCACTCCTGTCTTGTCCTTCCTCCTCCCAAAGATTTCCACCCCACCAGAGATTTGCGCCGATTGATTGATTATGATGTGGATGTGGCTACCAGCCTACGGCATCCTCAGCCTCGCTTCCTACATACATATATATCTTGTTTGTTTTTCAAGTAACCGCAGCACGGAGCAGGGATTAGCTTCGAAAATAGATAGGCTAATTAGGCAGTGGATTTTCCCTTTTAGCCTCACCCACTCTCTCACTCTCTCTCTCTCTCTCTCTGTCTCTGTCTCTCTCTCTGCTCCCGTATCTTGCCGAGTCAGTTCCTGCCTCCGCCTGTACTTGACTTCTTTTATCTCTCTCAAATGCTGTTTCAGCTCACTATGCACTGTGGAGTTGTGAGGGGAGCCCTCGGAGAGGACTCGTACAAGAACAAGTGGTAATGTTGGATGAGTGTGAGAGAACGTGCTCACTCAAAGAGTGGAGTGCGACTGAGGGGTAGGATGTGGAACCCGTTAGTCTTGTTATGTCCGCTTCGGCTGCACCTATAGCAAGTATTACACTCCCTCCACACTCACACACACACACACACAACATTCTCTACCAGCGCGCCATTGCCTTTGTATGGGGATTCACTCACTCACTCCGTCTACAACATCCCGGAGGAGGATCGAAGAGGCAAGTTTTCCCTCCGCCTAACGCGCCTCAGTTCAGGAGGGAGGCGTACTGTCTGACTGAGAGAAGGGAGGTAAAGAGAGAGAGAGAGAGGACGATTTCACCCGCTACTTTCACAACTGGTGCTCGGTGCTCCGACTGCCAGGGCAAGTGGAGCACATCCGCAAAACAGAGAAGCAACATTGATCTGAAGATTTGCACATGCTGAAAATGTGAAATGCTTCTTTCTCCCTCCCAACATGTTCATGGAAAGCTCTTTGCGTCGTAATGTGTAATGCTGCTGTATCAGATCCTGTCAAATGCCCCTTTTCACAGCCGTGGAGCAGTTGAGGAGTTTTCTCCCCTAAAACCCTCCTCCTCCAACCTTCCAGATGTACCCCGTCGGCGGCACACTCTCACAGGCGGAGATGTGGAGCCATGAGGAACGCGACGTACGTACATGTACATAAATATGTATCAACTTTAAAAATATCATGCAGTATTTAAACCGCATATTTTCCCCGCTTTCACCCGCAGCCTTCCCTCCCCGTATCTCGCTCCACGGAGCCCTCCGCAAACTCTGCACCAGCATAACCGTTCTGAGTGTCATTAGGACTGTCATTCCGCACTGTGAGAGGGCGTGGACCCGAGCGACTCCGCCGTCCGATTCTCTTGGAGGGCGAGCACTGGCTTTCTACCCGCTTGAGCAGGGGCAATTACATTTGTAGGAGGGAGTAGAGGAGCTTGTGGGAAGGTTATTTGTAAGAGGGAATGATTTCGAATGCACTTTATGGCAGGACAGCCGTAGAAGAGCAAAAGTAATCATCCATTGGGACACGCTCCAATCCCTCCCTCATGGAGAAGGAGTATGTAAATATAATAGATATCTGGAATTGAACTAACTACGTGACTACATGGGCGTAGGGTAGGACAAGTTATGCATGCGATTGTATGTATATGCAAATGCAAATGTGTTTGTGGCAGCAGTACTGAATGTGAGAGCAGGAGAAAGTACAGCCATCCAACACCTTACCACTAACTTTTCCGTGATCAGCATCTCCATTTTGATCAGCGGGTGAAAGTCAAAGACAAAGACTGTCATCTAATTCGGAACTTTGTGAGTAATCTGCTAAACTCCTGGGTCTAGGGACGTGGTAGAATTGGCGGTGAAACAATACAAGATGACACGTGAATCAGGGAGTTGAACAGTGTCCCCACCTCAAAAGTCCACCCTGTCAAGTTTGAGGTTGAAAAAGCTTGGACTGAACGAATATTCCATGGAGAAGGGGCCGGACTAGAGACGGTCAAGAATACTACGTGTCCAACTTTCTCCATTCACGCCATACCCATTCCCAAGCATTCCTGGTATGAACAACTAGGCATTCTCAATGCAATGGTTGAACGTATCCAGACCGAACGGCTGGAGATGTCCTTCATCCAGGGTTTTCATGACACTAGCACGACCATCTCCGCACGGTTATTCATAATAATCTGAGAGTGCGGATTTCTGGGACAGGTGAAACTAATTTTGTAAGTGCCTCCGTGAAGGGGATGGTGTAGTAGTGACAAGCTAGTAGCCCGCTGCCGGAGGATGACAATCTGGATGATTAAAATAGTTTCATTTCAAGTTTGAGGGAGCGATGAGATGGGGGAGGGATGATGATGATAATAATAAATCATGGGGTGGGCAAGTAGGGTTGAAGGACTGTTGAATAGTTCCTCCTGGTTTCATTTCAAGGTGACTTCCTGACTCCTCCGAGCACTTCAGTGGTGTACACACACGTTGGGCAGCCCCGTTGTCATGGTGAGGGGAGATGTACATATGGGAGCACCGCTGTCGTTCATCCCACCAGCCGCACGCTGTTATTACATCTCTTTTCGGATGGCTCAGCAAATCTTCCCCATTTAAATTAGTTACTTCCGTCGTGCCTGTCTGGATGCTGCGTGTGTGTTTGCATGTGAGAATGTGTGTGGGTGTGTGTGTGTGTGTATGTGTGAATGTGTGTGGATGTAGTGTGAATGTGTGTTCGTGTATGTGAATGTGTGCGTGTGGGTGTGTGTGTGTGTGTATGTGTGTATGTGTGAATGTGTGTGGATGTAGTGTGAATGTGTGTTCGTGTATGTGAATGTGTGCGTGTGTGTGGAAGTGTACCCATGTATGTGCGCGCTGCACGAGTGAGAGGAGACGAGCAGTCCAGATGGAGTGGAAAAGGGAAAATACTCCGGCTCTATTACTCAACTTAATGACCGTGCAGGACTTGAGAAGTTGAGAGAGTGAGAGCGTCCTCTTATGCAGCACATGACATGGAAACAAAGTCGGAGATTTGCTTCCATTCTTCAGCCCCGGCAGTGAGGAGGGAAAGCATGGGAGGAGGGTGAGCAGGGATAGGAAAATGACTGCCAAGTCAAATAGGTTGACTATATGACTTCCTCAGTGCTAACTACTTGTGTCACTTCCATCCCAGGTCTTCCCACCTCCCGGTCTCCACTACTCAGCCGCCTAGGCACGCTCAGGGTCAGTTCGTCAGTTGGGGGTGGAGTCTCACGTCTAATCAGGGGTTCTGAACATGTCGGGCACAAATAACACGTCCTAAAGGGATATATTCACCCTATTGCGCACCACACATACTCACAAACACTCACACACACACACACACACTTATACACACACTCTTCACTCCAGGAAAACATCTCACTGCTCGGCTCCCGACGAACAGGGGGGAAAGCTTATATTAAACTTTTGACTTCTGACCTTTTTCTCAATTCCATTCTTTTATGTGGAGATCGGACCAAGTTTTCCTCGGACCCCCTCTGGGTATCACACACATACACACACACACACACACAAACACACACACACACACACAAACCGCTGCCGCCATCAGGACTAATCATCAGTACAGTAAGTTCTCCCACGTCGGGACATTGGAGTGATGAGGAGTCGAGGGAGTGCGGCCGGTCAGACGTCTTTCACGTTTCGCCCTGCTCTACCGATAAAAGATGTACTTTGGCTCTGGAAATAAATCATATTGATAATGTGCGTCGGCCGAGGGGATTCTCCTTCCGCGGCAGAGTTGGGTTTGTATCTCCCATTTCGGCTCGTGTGTTTGCTGAGTAAATAGCAAAGGGGGGTACAGGATGGTCAACCATCATGTCCAAAGGAGAACTGGGTCATGAGGTCTGTATTTTTTGGATGATGCTGATTTGCTGATGATGGTGATGATAATGATGATGAGTTGTGAAGTGGGGAGGGAAGCGTGCTGGGCTGAAGAATATGAGGCGGAGGGGGTCCGACTGATGGAGATATCGCGCTCCTTCCCCATTTCACAGCTCCATCCTGCACGCGAGGAGAGCTGAACGGTGGCAGTGAGGGATCAAGTTATTGTGGCAATAGTGCGGTAGTTCGTTACAATCTGGGATGTCGGACCGTACGGTCCGTACAGCGGAAATGCAGATGCTCCGGTTAAAAAACTTGTAAATATGTATGCCGTCCTTGACAAGCTCTCCCAAAAGGGTTCCCCTGCTTTCCTATCCCTGGATCCGCCCATACAATGGGGGGCCATATCGTCGGACTCACTTGTCCGAATTTCCCTGTAGTAAGCCCCTGGATCACTCCGACGCGATACGGATCCATCTGAGTGCTCACAGGTGGATTCCGGTGACGATAACAACCCACTTTGGGGGAAATTTATATTATGAGTGTCCCTATGCACTCCTCAATGGTCATCAAAGGAGCGGCCTCCGGTCCATCTTCCAAAGCCTCTGATATTCCCCCGCTATACTTTCCGCGGTCCTTTCAAACCATCTGATTTCTCAATCCCTTTCCCTTCTCCCTTAGCGATCTCGGCAGTAGGAGCGGTAGTGCGGGCGAGTTCCGAGCCCGCGCCGCACCCTTTCTTGTAGCCTATGGAAGCTCCATGAATTTTTCTACGATCCTAAGAATCTGTTTTTTTCTCATTAGCTCCGAGATGATTCTGAGAGATATTCTGTAGGCATGCCGCCATGGAATACACCACTCTCCTTCAGCAATCAAGTTTGGAATGTGCCATGGCGACGGTGAGAATTTTTTTTTCGGAAGAACGCCGGACCTTTTCCTCAGAACCTTGGAATCACCATCATCATCATCCCCGTCACCATTATCTCCTCGCGCTTGGAAGGATCAAAGCATGTTTCTGTTCCATTGGAGGGCGAATATACCGATTTATCACATTCCAAAGAGTTCCGCAGTGAAAAAAAAATCCAGCGCTAATTTCTACTGCGAGTTTCCTCTTCCGTGACTTATTTGGTCCGAGGGGGAACATTCGTAGGGCTGCTCCAGGTACACACGGACAGGTGAAAATAGGGGAAGTGGCACGTCGGGAAGCAGGAGGAAATCCAAATCTTTTTCATAGTTTCCCCTCTCTCAGGTTACTAATAACAGGATTATTCCTGTTCCGTATTCACCCGTAGACCCAGGTGAGTGAGAGAGAGAGAGCTCGAGTTAGAGCATTTTCGAGGGGCCAACAACATCGCCCATCCCAGCAACATTTCCCTTCCCATGTCCCCTAATCTTCTGACCCCGATGATGGTACGCTGTGCAATGCTAATGGGTGGGGAATGGAATTAATTGGTGGGGAAAAGAGCAAGTTTTATTGCGTAATAATTGTTTTCATTCCATTATTATTCGTATTATTGCCCTTATGACTCGTTATTTTGACCAGAGATTGAACGACTGAGGGTCCATTATTGGGGAGGATGTACGAGTAATTAGCGGCCATTTCCGGGGCGCAGTCAGCTTGAGTTGTTAAAAGCTGCTCAACAAGCAGAGGCAACTGTGGCAGACGAGATGATGTTCGCCGCGCTCAATCAACTGGTCAAATTAAAAGGGACGCCCTCCATATCCCCTTTTCACTCATCTTGAGCTATGGACGTGGAATAGCCGTACAAATAGCCTGTTCTCCGCATACCCAAACTCGGGTGCGTTGATGAATGCTTGGTACAGTGGTAGTACTACTAGTAGTAGTGCACGGCTGCTGAAATTAAGTAGAGGGAAGGACTGCTGGACACAGTAATTCGTATTGCGAGTGTTCCGAGCGGAAACAATCCACCTCCCTTCTATTCACATCCACCCACACGTCGGCAGCCACATTGCATATATGTATACTATTGGCCACCTCAGCCATGCATTGAGCCCGTCTCTGTGTAGTTACTGGGCTCCAAATTATGACTCACCTCTGCTCTCACATGAGCTGAATAGAGGGTGAAGCTGGGACGTTGTGCAAGAGCGTGCGATATCCGAATCAGGGATTTTTCCGCTCATTTATTTGGCCTCCTTCCGCCCTTGCGGGATTTCGTTGGAGCATGAGACGAATTCCATTGGCTCGGATATATATGCTCCGGCAGAAATGGTTCAGCAACCTTTGCGGCTGTAATTTCGAGCCTGATGGAGTGAACTATTGGAGTAAGTGAGTCATTAGTAAGAGTTCCGTTACAGCGGAAATAAGGGAGGATCAACTGACCTTGAGCTGTGGATAGGTTCCGTTGTTCAAATGTGCTCACATATTTTCCCTTAATTATGTACAGGTGGATTCACGCATCAACACATACACACTCACACGCACGCGCACACACGCACACACACGCACAAACACACACACACACATGCACACGCACTCGTAAACACATACATACACACTCACGCGCACGCGCACACACGCACACGCACAAACAACTGGGAATTACAAGTGAATAAATCTTCACACGTGTCAGTCCACATCGGCGGGGTAATGCGACGCTCACATTATCATCGCACAGATCTGCCCAAGGGTCCCCATGTATTTATATCCGCGTATATACAGAAAAGCATATGCTGCCCTTCTATCCCAATTACGTCCACTTATAAACACACAAACGCACATAGCTAGACATACCCGCACAAATGCACACAGACGAGCCCACTCGCGGAATCGTGCAACCGATTTTCCGGGATACCCTTGAAGAATACAAACCGGTTCAAATCGAATGCAAATATTCCCGGGGTTGTCCCGGAATTAGCTCGGGCAATCCGGCGGGCGCCCCCTCATAGCTGGAAGAAAAATAGGGGATTGAAGCCGGATTCGTTGTTAGCAAGAATACAAACTGTGACAAGTCATGGGAAATGTGGTTGGCCGATATGGTATGGAAATTGGAAGAAGCCATAAAAATAATAATAACCCTATACTCGCGGTCGTCGCACCATCATGAAATATTTGTCTAGTGAGACCACAATTTATTTTCACTCTCCCTTTCTCTACCTTCTCCCTCCGACTTGCACACATGCAGTCATCTCCCGCTCGGCTCTCCCTTTCCGCAGAGCAGCCGAATTGACAAAAAAAACTTGGCGTACGGGATACGATTCAACTGCTCCATTCCAAACTTCACCGAGTCACACTGCCGCCTTACAGCCCGTCGCCCAACTCTGCACACACACACACACACACACACACACACACACACACACGCACATCCGCTCTGTCAAACACAGAGCAGTCACATGCGACAAACAGAGATCCATACTAGTCAGGAAGGACCCTTGCTTTGCGGAGCTTTGTTCACATTTATTCCCTTATTTAAAGCTCACAGTCGGAGCTGTTTGTGAAAAAGTTACGAACGTTTGGATCCACATGGATTTCTCCAGAAATGTATCTAAATGTGCCCTTTTCCTTGCCCCTCGTTATCCCACCATAATTTGATTCTCTCAGGACGGAAATTGTGCTGAAGCTCTCACAGCCTCCTGTAAAACTCCAGCCTTTCCGCACCCCCGCCCCCCCCCCTTCGCATCTCCCCACTCTCCCTGAAGGGATTAGAACTCGGAAATGGGGGAAGTCATCATGGCTTCGAAACAAGAGGAACAATGTAGTAGGAAAATCCGAGGCGGTCACGATCGTCCGGCTGAAAATCCCTCCACTTTTTCTTCATTACTCCACCAGTACGTATTGTCGTCCTTTTTATATACGCATGGCTATTCCAACTCAAATGCCTCACTCTCCTAATTTATAGCTACGAAAATTCCCAAGTTTTCCCTCCATCATCCCTCTGCACTGCTATGGCTGAGAGCATCATTCCAGATCACACCACTCTGTCAGTGCCCTCCCTTCCCTGTAGTACTGTAGTACAACTTTATGTGAATGAATGCCGCTGGACGATCTCTCTCACTTTCTTCTTCTCTCTCTCTCTCTCTCTGTCTCACTCCGGACGGAAATTCCCATCCCAAACTGTGAGAGGACGTGGGGAGGAGGTTGGGGGAAGAAATATGGTACGGCTGGTGTATAGATGTGTACATAAATTTGACAATGTGATGATCAAGGTCCAGAATTTACTACTGCGGGAAGATGATGGGAGGCGCCGATGGGCGAGGCGAGGGACTTACATCGGTCGCTCTCACTCTTGTTCCATGCCATTTTCTGTGCGGTCCTCCGCATGTGTCTACTTGAATGAGTGCTGTGCTGTGAGTGTGCATGTGCATGTGTGTGTGTGTGTGTGTGTATATGTAGGTGTGGAAATTCAAGATTGTGTGAGCATTTGTGTTTACTTGCGTGCATATGCATGACACTGTGGATACATACGTATGTATGTGCATTAGTGAATGTGTGTGTGTGTTTGTGCACGGCTATGGTGAACGTGCTCGCATCAAAAGCACGGACTCACGTTAGCAAAGGGGTACATATGCAGTCGGGGCATAATTTACTTTGTTATGTGGAAACATTGTAAATGGAGCGACTGATACATACAACTCGTCTCACTCATGATGTTCCTCCTCGCCATCGTCGTCGTCGTCATCTTCTTCATCATCTTCTTCTTCTTCGTCCCCCTTCCTCCCTTCATATCATGATGTATTATGGCATGGCACTTCGCTATATTAATAAATATATAAAATAACCCATAGTAAAATAATACGGGGGAAAGAGTATGTCAAAAACATTCGTTTCTGTTGCTGTGGAGTGAGGTTCAACAGAGCGTAAAATCAGACAAGACCAAAAAATATGGAATAAGTAAGAAGAAATGGATTGAGTAACAAAACACCCCCTTTGGAAGACTGAGCAAGATGCTGGGGCTTACTCTGTTATTCTCTGTACATGCTACCCACGACTACTGCTACACTCCGGCTCCGTCCTCCGCTTTCCCCCCTATTTTTTTCCTCATCCGACTCCTCCTGTTCCATCCAATACTTTCCCTTCTTCGTTCTCGGGTTCTTCTTCATCTTCATCTTCCTCTTCTTCTTCTTCGTCTTCTTCATCTTCTTCCCAAGTCAGTTTTCCCCCTTCCGTCTTCGCAAGACGACGAAAAGGCTACAGAGGGACTACGTGCTACTTACATGGAAAACCCTATAGAGCTAAGAAACTACGGTTACTCATGTCAATGTTGTGGCAACCATTGCCGTCCCCGCCGCCACTATTCCCATATAAATCCCCTGACAATAATTGCACGTTACTCCGTCGGACAAAGACTGGACGGGGGCTGAACCAATTTCCCATGTAAATAGGCCGCGGAAACTATAACATTCTGATGGTCCTCGGTACTTTGGCAGCACATATCGTTCATATTTCTGAATGGGTGACTCTCACAGTCAGTAGATGTGCCCCGGCTGGAACGTGGAAGCTTTACGCTGGAGCAGCAGCACTGCGTGTGAGTGTGTGCCATGGCACAGCATGTATACATGTGTGCATTCAGGCGTGGCCAGTAGTGTTGGTGTTGGACACTTTGGATCGAGCTGGGAGGATTTTTAATAAGTAGTAAAAAAAAAAGTAGTGGGGATATTTCAAATCCGGCCGGGTGTAGGATGGGTCATAAGTATGTGTCAGAATTTAGATAGGGTCAGGTCGAGGGGTACTTGTAGGAGGGACATGAGGGAATGTAAAGAGGGAATAGGATTCTCAGGAAATAATCTGAAGAACTATCTGAATTACTCATACCCACGCCTGGGATCCTTCACCTGTCACATCTGCAATCGAATTATGCCGAATGGAACAAATTATCTGGCTTTGGTGCTACAAAGGGGATTGGACTGATGAGGTCATCAGAAGGAGGAGAAGATCTGAGAGTTCGATAAGAAAGTAATTGTGATGATGCCTTCTGCAGAGTTTCCTTTAACCACCGCACCGTCATGGACAGTGTGCAATAACGAATTGAGACATGTGTAATCAGCATTAATGACAGGGATCCACAATTTCCGGCACTTCACGAGCCATATATTCCCGGTTGATTTTCATCATGCATTACACGGTGAGCCTTGTAGACTAGAAAAATACAGTGGAACGATGCTGACGATTGATACGAGAGTAATTATCTATCCAATTATTATTGACTTGCTGCCACTACTGATGTGGGATGGAACCACTCATTGGAATCCTGTTATCAGTCAACAGGATTTATCAGTGATTTAATGTGTAATTCACGTTCCGTTTTCCCCCCAGAAAACTGCACACTTTAAACTCGTCCACCCACCACACCATATCATTATGACTTTGGTTGTTGCAAGATAAACCCCGGTAAATCGGATCTCACAGCATACATACATGCTTGAAATACCGGATCCAAGGATGCTTCCCCAGGAAAAGCAAGCTCTCACACAGAAGAATTAATTCTGGAATGAGCTTATGATGATGATGATGATGATGACGAGCCACCGCCTTGATGACGGATGATGATGATGATGGCAATGAAACGGGAGAGACGGGTGGAGGGGAAAGCGGAGCCCGTCTCTTAAGCTGATGAGATAAATCCGGTCCAAATGCTGGGCCCGATTACATTTGATTTCCATGGACTTCCTTAACTATGCGGTGGACTATATGTGAGCTAGTTCATTAAATCGCGTATGATAATGCGTTGGGGATGGGGGGAAATTCAACTGTGTAATGCTAACTGAGGGAGAAGAGTGTGTAGTACGGCTGTGGGGACGAGAGATAAATCTTTTGGCGCTTCTCTTCATCTCCTCCGTGCGTGTGTCTTCTCCCTTCACTTCTCATTTTTTGATCTTTTTCCCTCTCCATCCTCGCCGTCGTCCTCGTTGTCCCCAGCTTCTTTCTTCTCGTCGTCTTCTGACGTTCATTAAAGTTTCTCGAGGCGGGACGACAGGACGACAACGATGATGGCGGATGGATAACAGAGAAAAGAACGAAAACTAGTGGAGGGTGTGCGTGCGTATGTGCAGGAGTGTGCATGAGTGTGCTGGAACAGCATAATATGTCTGCCCGTACATGTGCATGTATGTGTGTGTGTATGAGCACGTACGATTGTGGACGAAGAAATAGTGCCTGTGTGTACATATGTGTGAGTGTGTGTGTGTGTGTGTGTGTGTGTGGGAATGGATTTCAAGTGTGTTTTCGTGAGTGAGCATTATCCGCGTAAGCATGCGTCTATACAAGCGTGGGTACGGCTTGATGTGTGCGTGCGCCTGTTTGTGCACTCGTGCTTGCACGAGTTTGGTCATTTGTGCGAGTGTGCCCATGATAGTTTGTAAGCTCTCACACATCCCGCCATATGTCGTTGTGTGTGCCTGCGTACTTGTGTGGTAGTAGCTACAATGAAAAATGCAGCGGAATCTATTGTTGCGATCCATCCGGCGGAGTGAGTAGACTTTAAACAATTTCCAGTCGTCGTTACATGCATTGCCCGGCCCATTCATTTCCCGTCACGGATTTTTACGATACGGTCGTCCCCGACTACGCATGTGGTGGTGATCCTCACCTTTACGACTTGTAGAGCAAATAAGAGATTTACTACTTTTCTAGCTATTTCCTTCCCCCTCGAGCAAAAAAAAATACGGTGCTGATCACTCCCATCTCCTTTCACTCGACGCAGCGGCCTCATCAGACAGGCTTTTACACTGCTCGTACATGAAAGCGTTCTCCTTCCCCTTCCTTCACGGCACACCACTACTTTTGCTCCCAACGCACGCCGCTCCGTCATCTTCATCAGTGTCAGGTTACTTCCGCGCCATTGTTGTTCCCCCTCCACATTTTCCCCGACACTTTCACCGTCAGCCGACAGCTTCTCCCTCTCCCAAACATCTTTGGCCGCATTCGTTTAGTTTCGTTTCCGCTCAACATGGTGCTCCTCCACCCACACTCACTATTAAGAATCATTACATGGGACATATTCAGATTGCTGAGCTGACTCCGCGTGAGGCCACAACAAAAAAGTTTGAAGTTAAGAGTCCTCATATTTTCTGTCATAATTGAGCCGGGGGTGAATGAGTCGGAGAGCGTGTTTCTCCAAGTGCTACCACGGAGAAAGCACGGGGAGTTTGATGCTGTGACGAACTTATTCATAGCTTGGAACAATAAAAGCAAAAGCAATGATGGATGCGGGAAGAACAACACTACAAGTTTTCTGAGGGCGAACGGAAAATTTTGGGGATCCCGTCTGCAGATGGGGGAGAGGAAATGAAGTCTAGCCCTTATCAGATGTGGGCCCGCTCCACTTTCCGCCTCCCTCTCCCGATAAATCAAGTTTTTAATCTATTTTTAAATTCCATTTGGCAACGGAGAAGTCGGGATGGGTGGGAGGGAGGGAGGGAGGAGGAGGAGGAGGAATGGAAAAGGGGAGGTGATAAGAATTTTCAAAATCATTCGACACTTGTATGCTGAGACGAGGTGATCCCATTGGATCCGTTTGGTAAAAATTATCGTGAGCTGGGGCGGGGATATTTAAATTAGAGGAAATCGGACATTTGTGTACCATGAAGACATGGAGATGGACGACAGCGTGAGGGACTGTTACGGCTGGGTGGGAGGGATGATGCGAAATAAATGCTGTTGGTTATAAATTCTAAGTGGTTCGGATTTATAAGAGCCTTTATGGGAGAGCGGGGACGATAATGTTATAGAATTTTACGTTCCTCTCCGTCGTCCACTGTCGTTCTTTTACCGCTACTTTCCCACCGCCGCCCCAGCACAGCTCATACATATGCCGCGAGTTGTCCCTATGTGCACATATGTGCGTGCATATGGGTACACAAGTCTCTGGATAGTGGAGCTATGCCGGGCTTGAAGTTAAGATTTTACGACGGCCTACTACTGCAAGGGGAAAATGATAAATAAATATGGGATCCCCGTCCTCGACTCTCTGCGGCAATAGTGCGAATTTATACACATTGCATCGTACGGTGGATCAGCATTTGTACAATAACAAGCAGTGATGTTCACTGGGACATTGTGCCGCTGTAAGTGTGCGTGGTACTGTGCAAGTGGGTGCATGTGTGTTTGTATGCGTATCTGAGCAGAAAAGGGGAAAGTCAGGGGAAAGTAAAAGAGGAGAAAGCATTAGATGTACATTAAAAGCCTTGCTGGCTTCGCCCAAGCTATTTCAAACGTGGAGAATTTGTAATGGGAAGAGAGTCTTTCTCCCGCCATCCTCCTTGGCTTATTCCCATTTGTATTTTATTTTTCTCTGCAAGATCAAACGGCGGAATAGTGGGAAATCCTAATGTTTTTTTTTCGTTCACTCTGTCTCTTTCCTTTTGTCCTTCTCTCCGCACGGTAATTTAATAGGCTTGTTTTTAGCGGAAAAATAATGGGGGTACGCAGAGTCGGGTACTTGTCAAAGATAACCGGTTATAGAGGATCTCTAGGAACTGACTGGAGAAAGTACTGCACTTACTATATTCCCTGTATGACAGATTTTTCTCACAGTGTAAGTGCCAATGAAAGACACATTCAAGGATGGATTAACTCATTGTCTCCGAGATCTTCGAGCTATTTCGCTGGGAAATCCACTCTCATCCCAATCCCTGTGAAGGGAGGACCCTGATGAATTCCCCCCCCCTCTTCCCTTTCCCTATTCTAAAAGATTCCCAGCAGTGGAACATGGTTTGATATTTCCCAATTTCCTCGAATCCAATTTTCCTAATTCCCGGCTTCAAGTGTCCGACAAATCAATGTGAAAGCTTTGGTATCTACTTGATCAAAAGTGGCCGCCTGGACGTCAATGTGAGCATAAGTGATGGCTCATATGTACAACCTTACCGCTGTCCACATAGTAGTACAACTAGTCATCTTGAATTGATATGAGAAGTAAGGTCCTTCAATAGAGTAAATTACAGGGGAAAGTGCATGAAAAAAGTAAACATTGACTGAGGGATCTTCAGAAAAAATATTGAGATCTGCATACGGTATTCGCGATTGTTGCCACGGGTAATATCGAACCATTGTAGTGGCAGAGTACCACCTATTCATAGTGACTCATGGGATGAAAATTTTCTTCGACTTTCTTTGGCGGTGAAATTGCGAGAAAGCGTAAAATCTAGAGATTCTTTTAACCATGAAAGTGGATAATATCCGGGTACAAAAGTACAGCAGAGGCATTTTAAGGCTATTTTCAAAAATCAATCGAAATTCAAAACAGGGAAATCCTTAATGGTTTTTTATATGGGATTTTTCAGTTCGCACGTACTACCCCCTTGGCATTCATTGACCCCGAAACTTTTTTACCCTTTAGCAGGGTAGAACGGGAGTTTTCGCACCCTCTGCTTTGCAAGAGGCTATTTCAAGGATTAGCTCTGCGCTGCACAGGCTGGCTGTGCGCGGCGGACACCCGACAATGTCCCCTGGCAAATTAAAATATAAAATTACGTAAAGTTAAAATTGCGTAGGTGTCATGCACGTCCCAACTGTCCGGATAGCAAGAGGATGCGGATTGTAATGAGGCCAATGAGCTATCTGGTTCGGTGGTTTAATTGTTTTTCTCAGGACACTCCACGGACTTGGCTCGCGGCTGACTGGAGTGCTGTAGGGGCCACACTAACTTGCACCAAGCAATTTGTAGGTTGGAACTACGACCGAGTTCTGTGTGTCTTGGGTAGGATCAAAACTTGGCTCAAGTGCTTTCTCCCAATCATTTCCCCCTCGTAAATTATCTTACTTTTCCGTAAAATCAGCTGTTGTGAATTTCTCGTGAGAGACGAGAGACTCCAGAAGGCAAATGCATATGCTTGCCAGGACGGTTAGGGATTCTTCCGCGGTCCGGAGCTGCCAGCAGTTATGAGTTGGGCAAACAATAACGTGGCGTTGCACGAATGGGAAGTCGGGAAATCCCACCAACTCACAACACAGTCACCGTCCTTCCCAATGATTTTGCTGCACATTAATCACCCCTAATCTCCATGGTCACTGTTGTAATTAACATTATGATTATGACTTTTATGACCATTACTATACGACTCGGAGAAGAAAAATGTGTGGGTCATTATCGCAATGATTTTGGGACTTTTTGGAATTATTCAATAAATTTTCCACCCCCGGAGCCTGAGTAGAATCGGGTCTCATAGCTCTCACCGACCGCATAAGTGTGCAGCATACGCGAAAGCTCACACACACACACACGTCTTCAAATCCGAGCTCATACTTTCAATAGGAAAATCACAGCGGTAATTGCGTTGAATTATTTTCATCCTTTTCCGAGTCCTACGGACTCCTCCGCCATCATTCGTCCCTTTTTCAGGGAATTACTAAACGACGAACCCCACGAGCCGGTCGAACCCACGAACCACTTCCGACAAAATGACGAACCACCTATTCAGCAAACCTCATCCGACAACCCGACGAAGCAGCGAATCACCGTACATGACGAACCAGCGAACCACCAACATAACGAACCGACAAACCGGCGAACCATTCAATTTGCGAACCAGCAAGACACCCACCCGACGAGCTGACAAGCTATTAGTTCGTGCCCTCATGATGACCGGGCGAATCCACGGACCACCCTCCGGACGGAGCGACAAACCCCAACGTCCCAACCTCATGAAGACAGTTTGGGCGGTCTGTTGGCTCGTTGGTTCATCGGGAGGGTTTTCTGTTGATTCGGCGGATGGTAGTTGGTTGATTCGTGTCGTGTCGCTCGTCATTATTTCCGAAGTGGTTTCCTGAGAGTTTTGATGGTTCCTTGGTTCATATCTTAGTCATTCCCAGGCCTTGAGCCGGCTGCTCATTCCAGGAAATATATACTTGAATAGTGCACCCCACGGGATCTCTGCCTGGATCCGCCCGTTTCTTTTTTTTTGGAAGGCGGCCGGGGGAAGAAGTCTGTTGGAGGGAAAGTAGTGAAAGGTCGAGCTAAAACAGACGTGAGCCGGAACTGTGAAGGAAGTTAATTCATCCCGAATATGTAAGGATACTCGCCGCATCCGTTGCGAACATCTGTGCATGTACCTACCCAAGCGCATAGCATACGATGCACAAACCACCAAAACTGTTCAAATGTTCACCCAAACGCTATAGAGACCACCTACGACACAGTACCCAGGGAATGTAGAAAGGGTTCCGCACCAACGACGTCACTCACCATCCCTTCCCTTAAAGTATGTAGCACTTCAAGTTCCAATTATTTATACCCCAAAAGGAGGAGAAGGAGGAGGTGGAGAAGGAGGAGGAGGAGGAGGAGGAGGAGGAGGAGGAGGGGAAAAAATAAATATTCATTAATGGAGGTCACACGGATTGAAAAGTTGAAGACGACGTGGAGGAGACCTCAATAAGAATTTATATGGTGCAATTTCCACTTAGGGTCGGGACGGCAGGGAAAGAGACATAGAGGGAGAATGAGTGAGAGAGAGAGAGAGAAGACTCTGAACTCCGTTTTCGTTTTTGATAAAATCTAACTTGGAGGAATCCATTAGATTGATTTGAAAATACGAGCAGGGTTCTATCGAGTAGATGTTCCTGGAGAAAGCGGGAGAGAGAGAGAGAGATACAGTACCCTTCCTTGCTAAGCCTTCCGTGTACATATACATAGCTCTACATAAATTGAGAGTCCATACAGTCTCTCATTGCCGATTGTCAGATCTCCTCCGCCCTGTCCGCGTTAGCTTCGCTGTCTTATTTTTCCGGGAAAATCTCGTAGCTGCTCAGGAGGACGGACTTGGCCTGCCCCGTCTATTCCCCATTTGTTAAAGAATAATAGCCTTTCTGATGGTAACCAGAGCCAGTGAGAGGAGAGAGCAGAGGTCCCTTTCCGGGAAAAGCCCAAGGATTTGCGTGCCAAATTTCAAAACAGGCGCTCCACCCGCTCCACCCGCTCCTCTCGTTTTTATGTGTATATGTGCGTGGGTATGTGTGTGTGTGTGTGTAAATACATCTATGTATGTGTGCTCACATGTGCTTGCAAAAAATAGGAGTTAGGCCGGGATGTAACAGTATATCCGTGGAGGGAGGCGGAAAATTAATTTAGCTCACCCGTCTCCCCTGCCCTTTGCTACTGGGAATTACATTTTTTCCGCTCCTCCAATCCCGAGAATCATACTGTATGGGATGGTAAATCTGCCGACTGTTATCTTCCCATGTAACGATCCTATAGAGTACCCGGCTTGTTCTGAGAGTGAGTGTGCGTGTGTACATGTGTATATGCATGTGCTCATGTGTGGATTTGTGCGTGTGTGTATGTGATTGTATAAAAGAAACAGGTAGGCTGAGGGACTGGCTTGCCTTGGGTACAAAACTGTCCAATTTATTACATCGCATAATGAATCCTTCATCCGTATTTCTCCCCTACCTTATTATCCCTTGACTTAATTTTGTGAAAAAACACGCGGATCTAGCTCCGAGCTCATCCCACTACAAATAAATGTATATATACATACCATGTTACACTATACTATAAACTACATGCTACAAAAGTGTACTTGTTGGCAACTTATAGCCATTATCTCGGGAGTTGGAGCGTGACGGGAGGGGCCGTCGTAGGCTTTAACTCTTTGAGGAAGCACTGTCAACGGGGGAGAGTGAAAGCGTACTTGAGAGTGGATTTAGGACACTTTCTCTTCACGCCTCCGGCCCTCTCTCATTACGGGATGAGCGGGGAAGAGAAAGGTCATGTGCAGACGTTGCACTTGGAGGAATAATAGCTCCACTTTGTATAGGATTTAGAAGGTGCGCTCTCTCAGAGTACTGCAGCAGCCGAGCATGAGGAAAAAGTGGGGCTGGAGGACGATAGGATTGGGAAAAGAGGAGAAAGTAAGGAGTTTATCTTGGCGCCTCCAACACTCCTCCCCTCCCCGGATATTCGCTGGGCCTTGGGGGATCCCGGCAATATATTTGCACAAGAAGCAGGATATTTGCGTGAAGCCATCGTTTTAGCGGGCTCACGTTCACTGTATCGACTAGCCCACTGCTGCACTGTTGGCAGCAGTGATGGCGGACGGTGAAAGTAACCACACATTATGTGCTAGTAATCAATGCGATGCGAAGAAGGAGCACTTGTTGTCCGCCCACCAGCAGCAGGAGTGGTACGAGTGTAGCTATTCAGTGGAGAGCAGTGGAACTACGTGGGGGCAGAGTTGTGGCAGCCGGCGGAAGTGCTGTCCTAAGAACCTCACACACACACACACACACACACACGCATACACACATTGATGAGGCGCACAACATTCCTGGCAGCAGCAGCAGCAGCCGCCGTACTATTCAGAGTAGCAGACGCAGTGAATAGTCACGACCGCAATAGCAACAGTAGTGGGAACGACTTGCGGAATGGACCGTACCCATAGATATCACCCTATGGGATACATCCACCAGAACCATGCAGTACAATGGGCATGCTTTCCTCGGACCGGGTTCACACCGTCTCAGGCTAACATTAGACGGATGGGAAAACGTGAGGCTTGGGACGCATGGAGGGTGTACAATAATGTGGGCGATAATATGTCCAAGGGATAAGTTCCACTTGGTCCAGCCCTAGCACCAGGAGGAGTACAGAGAGAAAGAGAGAAGGGCAGAGAGAATCTTTCCCTCTTCCCAGAACCGCCGAGAATGTCCTCTGCAAGAAGTTCTCCATAGCATCAGATGTTTGGATGGCTTCGCATTAATGGGAGCTAAAGGCCCGACGGTATTTCTACTCTCAAAATCCCCAGAGACTATCTGGAGGCGGGAGAAGCAGACGGTACTGTAGTAGTAGCAGTAGTAGTAGTAGTACAGCGCTCCTGGATACATCAAAGAGAACAACAAGGCCATGTTGTGAACCAAGTTGGAAAAGTGGAAGGACAAACAGGGGGAACAGGTCGGACTGGAGACTACAGGGAGGAGTGGAGGGTATATGTATGTACATGTGTGTGTGTGTATAGGTACACATAAATAGTATACGTAACACTACGGCTCGGAGGAGTGGAGAGATGCAGGGCAACATGTCCTTTCAACGAATCTCATAATTGTTTCTGTCTTTACGACCAGCATCGCATATTTATGTGACTTTTATTTTTTCCGTCCATTTCGCACTGTCTCCCACATTCCCTTTCCATTAGAGGCCCATCTTTGTTCCCCGCTCCGCGGACAAAGCCGGGATCAACAAGGTAAAGAATTGGCTCCTATATTCTCCGCTTCTGTGAGTCACAAGGGTGGAGGAGTGTTGGGCGCTGCTCCCTTTGCCAAATGCCAATACAAACCCACTGACACTTCCCTCCATCCCCTCCCATTCTTTTCTCTGTGGCTCCCTTCCCTCATGCTATGGTTGAGTTGATTTGCATTGTAGGCCCAACATTTGTATACGCATGTGATTTTTATTGCCACGACTGTTGTGACCAGTACATGGGGTGGAGCACTGTGGGGATGGGAGAAAGTTGGGAGGGATACCACATGGTTGAATGTGGCTAAGGTGTTGTGTTGATTTCAGTGTGAGTGAGGCGTTTCCGAGGACCGAAGGAGGAAGTTTTCATTGCCGATAGTAAATGAAGCTCCCAACTGCTTCAGAACTCTCTCTCTCTCTTCCCCATTTGAACCCCCCGCCGTTCCCATTTCCGACTTGTCACACTTGAAAAGACCCGGGAGGTGACGGACACTTGTACTATTATTATGAGCCTTGTTGTCTTTGTTGCTGTGGTGGTGGCGGTGGGGTGGTGAGGGTGGGAATGGTGGTTATTTTTATTAGGATTTGAGAGGGGTGCTTGGAGGAATGAAATGTACGAGAGCTGTACAGTGGTGAGTGTTCGGGGAGGGATGGGACCATTGTTAATTTTGTCAAGGGATTTATGCTGGCGCCTGATAAAGTCTGCCCTCCTGGGTGTCTCGATAAAGAATTTTCACTGTGGCGTGGTAACGGGTCGTGCTGTGACGATGCTGATAGAATTGGAATGGGGCCAGGAATAGTCCTTCCCGCATTTCCCGTCATTTTTCTACCATAGCGATGGTCGGTGGTGGTGGTGTTGGTGGTGGTAGTGTTGGCGATGGTGTAGGGAAACTTTTAGCTTTTTGAAAAATATGAGGAGAATTTTTTGAGAGACTTTCCCCATTTGCCATGACCATGGGACGGGATGTATATGGATCTGCCGCCCATTGTTTTCCTCCACAACTCATATTGACCTCGAGGGGTGTGGGCGGGGGTCGAATGGAATATTATTCTCGTCACTCACTCACTCACTCAGTGGAAGTTTATCAGAATGACATCTCTACAGGGTGAGTCTGCTGCTGGAGGAATATGTGGGGCGTGGATGAGTGTTGGCTAGCGTCACAACGAGTTCTGCAGGATGCCTCCTTCATTTTCTCCAGCGCTCAATATGTATGGCATGCTCATGGGTTTCTAATGACATTGTGGAGCGTTCCACAGAACATCGAAATCCACATATAAGGTGGCACAGGAGAAATTTTCCGTAGTCCACTCTTATCTCCAAGTTGTTTTCTAAGGAGCGGCTTGGGGAGCAGGAGTGAAAGCTGTGGTCCCACATTCTACTGTTCATAGTTGGGAGAACATTGTGAGCCGTGGGAATACAGCAAGAGCACTTTGCTCATGTATGAGCTGAGCAGAAGAGCCCTAGAGCAGCTCACTGGGTTACTATTATGGCAGGGGGAAAATAAAAAATGGAGTATGGAACTGCATCGGAGAAAGTTAGATGCTGGCTGCTTTCACCAAAGATCCCATAAAGATCCTCATAAAATCCCTGTCATTTTCCTTTAAATTGCCAAAATATTTTAATGCACTCGCCGACCGCGGCTGTAGTAGTAGGGGGAGGGGCGCAGATGTGTGCGCGTGTTTGTACACTTGTGCTCCGTCCATGTGAGCTTATGTGTGCTTGTGAGCCTTAGTGATGTGTCTGAGCGCACGTGTGTGTTTGCCTGTGTTTGTCCGTCTGGATGCGTGCTTGGGTAAATTTGGGTGTATACCTGAATGTGTGATTATGGACGTGTAAGATATTTTTGTGTTCCTCCATGTCGTGGATCTAGATTGTGTGTGTACTTGTGCGTGTGTAGGCATGTGTTTGCACGGGTGTGTGTGTGTCTACTTGTGTACATGCATGTGTCTATGAGGACACTGATCCGATTTATAGGAATCCTCCTCAAACTACCCATTGTAATAGTAGGGGAAAACGGCCATTACCGGCATGAGTCTCCTTGGCACGTTCACCGAGACGGTGAGGTTGGGAAACAAGGATGAAGAGTTGATCTGTTCCACTACTACTACGGTCTAATCCGGTGATACCATAAAGGCTCTCACGCTCCCTCCTTATTACACTTGTGGACGGCGGGGCTTGGGATAATGAGGTGATTTACTTCATGTTTTTTCCTCAAATTTCCACACAACTTTCTCCTGCAACTCATCCCACGAATTTCGACAAACATATATGTATATACATTTGTTCAAGAGCCTTTACCAGTATACTTCTCCATGTTATCGTTGGCCCTAACCCTTGCAGATATGTTTGTGCGTGTGTGTGGAAGGGGGCCTGTGCGGGAGCACTCATAGGAGAAGGTAGCCAGCCAGAGAGCTGATACACGGGGAGCTTTCACCAACTCACAGAGTTGGTGAAAGCCCCTTGTATCAGCTCTCAGGGCGTGATGAGCCATCGAGGATGTGTGGCACTCCGCTCCCGCAGTGGAGCCAAAGCTTCTGAGCCAGCTCGGCGACGAACACCCCAGGCTCACCGGTACTTGAATACTTGTTTTAGTTTAAGGACCTTTTCAGTAATCAACGTTACTTTTCCTACCACTTCGCCCACAGTCTCCGAGGACTGATTGTGGGAATCAGCCCTGTGCTGGGGTCTCCTTAAGTATGTGTGTTCGTTTATGTGCGTGTGTGTGTGTGTGTGTGTGGGTGGGTGCGTTTGTGTGAATTTTTGTGCTTGCGTTTACGTGTGCATTTGTGTGTGTGTTTAAGTGTGCATTTGTGTGTGTATATGTGTGCATTTGTGTGTCTGTGTGTGTGTGTGTTTGTATTTGCGTCTGCCCCTCCTGTCTATTGCTTTCGTTTTGTAGTCAGTAGAAAGGCAAGGACCATTTATCAGATGGAAACTGCCTGACACATATGCTATTGGCAGTACCTAACATCAATGATTCATCCTTCTCACGCTGAGAGCTACCTCCCACCCCCTTCCCATCATTTCCCACCATCTTCACCTTACATGCCCTCCGTGCGCTTGATAAATTATTCCCACCGCTGCGTGTGAGGAATCTCGGAAGCGGAATATTCCCGATATATTCCCAAAACTATGGTACAAGGCACTACAGAGTCTCTATCCCGCCACTAGGTCTCCATACCATATCACTTGCAGGCAAACCCCCCGCTCCCTCGCCCATCCCCCCCCCCACCCCCTCTTTTCACCCTTTTTTCTCCCGTTATTTCCGTTGTTTTGAGCATTGCCATGGGCTGGTAGTGAAGTCCACACAACTCATAATGTGTCGGGAATAGGAGGATTATTCCACTGGATTTTTCCATCTCGTTGGGGGACCATCAAAATTCAAAGTGAGCTCGAGGACACGATGAAACCGTGCGAATGCCGGGGCATGAATGAGCCTGGGATGATGGCTTTTGTGATTCCACACAGTTGCACTCCTTGGCCCTTCACATTTCGCCCGTCCCCATCGCATTTGCATTAGTCAATCTCAGCCGCGTCCCGACCAGTTACGAAAGATTTTCTGGATCAAGAGAGCTATTTACAGTGGGGGGTTGGGAACCATGTAAAGGTTCGAGACCATGTGGAGGGGCCTCAGAGAAAAAAGGCTCAAAAAGAAGAGCAATTGCCTTAGTCTTTCCACGGACATATTCTCTTTGCAGACCTTCGTGAATAGAACCTCCCTGGATAATGCATCACATACATCCCTTCCCCCTGAATTCCACGGAGGATTGGGAAAAGAGGGGCAGACAGACCCCCGTAATAATGTATGAGAGCGGAAATTCGCATATTGCTGTAGGACCTTAACCCAATTTCCTGTGCAGCTGAAGAGAGTGGAAGAAATCAGGTACAGCTATGGCTCTTCCCCCCAGAAACGTCCATCCCATGGAACGAGGGGGAGGGGGGAAATTTTAATTTTCCTTTGATCTCCACGGCGCAATTTGACGTATTCGTCTGATCAGCATGGACCTACCGAAGCATCCACAACTTCCTTCGTTCGTAGTAGCATCCTCACTCTGGCGTCTGCTCACCGGGGCAAAATCATGTTGCTCTTCAAACCCTCCTACGCTCAAGTCCATTATTCGCATAATATGTCTTCAACGGTCCGAACGACGTTCTAGGCGAGGCAGTAGTGGAGTAAAATAAGTGAAAACTCCGGCTCACTGCATTTGCAGTACTGTTCAAGGAAGCGCAAAAGGTAAGGCAGGCAGGGTTCCACCACCAATAGGAACGCCAATATCCTGCTGAGGCCCTGTAACCGAACCACGAGATCATGTCTAGTCATCTCACTACCAATCAAGCGGGGGGCTACCTTAAACAAACTTTTATTCGGTTAAGGATAAGTTATTACGGATTCAGCCATTATGGCTCGGATTGCTTCCAGATGATTCTCACCTGTGGAAATCCCTGTCTTCTCCGCACTACTGAAGTGTGCCGAGAACAACAGGGTCTCCTCCGTGGATGGAGGGAGGAGTTTTGTGCCCTGTGAAATGTGCAACTTGAAGATTCCTCTCTGTTCATATTTCCTCGGCGGAGTCTACGTGGGTGGAGCTAATCGTGCGGGAAGCTCGGCACACACGGATCAATTTTTCCACATGAAATATTGATTTCATGAAACTTGTCAGCCGACAAATTGGCGGCATACTCGCCCGCACATGAGCAACTCCCGTGGGATGACCGGATGCATTGCCGTGTAATCGTCACTCTAACGACTGTCGTCGACGTCATGATGAGCGTACATCATCGCACGTCCAGCGATGTCACACCCACCCTTCCCACAGTCAGTACGGGCCACGAGCATTCCAATGTAATCATATGAAGCTATCATATTTATTATTCTAACCTCAAGTGAGCACACCAACTTTTAGCCTAAGGGTACTTTTTCCTTGTTCGATACATGACCCGGAAAATGCAGGATTCTGTCGTCCCTTGGACTTTTCCGTTCCCTTCATAAACAGGGGATGGTTCATCCGAATTACTACTTCCTTCGGAGCGGCTGTTTTCCAAGGCAAAGTAAACAAGCGGATGTGAAAGTTGATGAAATTAATGCTTTAGCATGAGGAAAAAGCCCGGCTTCTCCTCTCCGTGAGACGACTCTCCTCTGATGAATTAGTCAACAATAGGAATGCGGAGGCAACGGGGGAATGAGCTGCATGGCGGTTAAATCGGCCGTGCACACATGTATATACATATAGCTCGCTCTGAGTACACAGGAGGCAGCTGAGACGGCACCACCATTGCTCTGCACTACCGTTTGTGTTGTGAAAGCGAGGCGGCCCTGGGGACGCAGCAGTAGTACCTCAACCGATCCGTACCTGTTCTACTGTGTACAGTGTGCCGCCAAGTCATTCTACAGAACGGGGTTGTAGTTATTCCACCAATTATAGCTGCTAAAACTCTGATTAATTCCACGTGCAGGGGTTCCCTAGGATGTAAGGATCCCCCCGGAGAAGATTTCAGTCTCAGCAACAGCATCCAGCAGCAGTCCTACAAAGGGGAGAGATGGATCCGCTAAGACACTTCGCTCCTTTTTTTGTACCTCCGAGACTCCGTGAGACTTGTGAGAAGGTCTACACGAATGAACTGATGTGGATTTTCCGCAGCCAGCCCAGTGGAAAAGTGATTATGCATTTGAATGGGCTCATGTGGGAATGACCTTGGAGCGTACACACCAAGTGGCCCTGAGATGCTCCCATTCCGGCTACGTAAATGTTTGTGGCTGGCAGGGCTGACGAGTGAGTGGACGCATGAGTTGTCACAGATAAACAGCTCCTAGCATACACTTCAAGGCAGCACCGAATCCTGCAGGGCATCATTACCTATTGAGACTCTTGGTCGCCTCCGCCGGCGCTCCGCTCCCATTATTGCATCATGTGAGGGACCGGCGTTGATATCTGAGATGAGCGGGTGGAGAAATAAAATTTCTCCCCGTAAATAGAGCCATCAAGCCGCGACATTTAATACAATGTGGATAAAGGCGTATAAGCTGCGGTTCAGGACACACCAGCCCCGCACTGTTTATTTCCTTTCAGCCATGTGGCAAGTTTGCCAGAGAGAGAGAGAGAGAGAGCGCGCCTGGCTCTGTACTTTAAATCCCTGTCACTCCCGCATCCCAGCTATCAGTTACGGCCTTGTTGCTGGGATCGATCGAACATCGACTCACTGCCCTAATTAGTCTAACCCCAGAGCAGAGTCAGTAAGACACTCACATTTTCATCTCGCTCCAGCATCGTCGTCGTCGTCGTCGCCACCCCAACACTTGGGAAATTATTTCCGCGGACCAATCTCGTTCATCTCAAAACATGCTCGTACATATGCGTGTGCATTCGTGCAGCGTGTCCCACACTCTTGTGTCAAACATTGAATGAGAACAAAACCAGAGCCAGTGAGTTTATAGCAGGGAAGAATACCGCGAATGACAGACAAGCATATGAAAAATCTGTTCACATCAAACTGCTGATACTGCAACGCCTGGCTTAAATTCAATTGTTACAAGACAAATATTTCTTTAGCATGTGGGCGTGGGCGGTAAGGAGAAACGTCAGGTTCTCAAACGCAGATCACAGGAATTGACGAATACCTCACAAGCTAGATTTTTCCTCATGACCATCCCAAATGTGCTCACATACTCCTGATAATCCTTAAAAGAATTGCATCATTTTTCCTTGGGATTGGTAAGATCGGTAATGGGAATTTAGACCCGCAGGGTTCCCTTTAAATTTCCTAAGAAAACTCATTCTAATTTAGATCACTGTGTCTTTCAAAGAGATCTTTGTGCATCGAACAGACGAGGAGCTGCCATGACAGAGCTGCACAGCTCGGAGCTGGGGGCAATTATGATTTTTAACCCGTTTACGTCACTCCATCAGCGGTGGAGCAGCGGAGCGGAGCGGAGCCGTGCCAGAAAACTCATTATTCATGAGCACAATCACAGTTGACATCCGTGGGGTGTGAGCATGGGGGAAATTGATGTATAGGCCCGGCAGACTTCTCTCACACCCAGCCAATAATAAGCTTCTCATGGACATCACGCTACATATGATCATCATTATTATTATGTACGCACAAGGTCCTGAACCCAACTCGAACTGCCACCAAGTCGCTCATAATATCTCACCAGTCCGATCCTACCCCACATGTACGACATCCCACATATTCCCATGCTCTACAATATTTCCCGCAATTATCACTGCCCCGTTAGTTAAGTTTCCGTCCGCAACTCAGAGTGTACGTGGATGGGTGTCCCTTATAGCCATAAAAAAAATGTGAGCCCTTCATCCACTATAAATCTGACGACCGGATGAATCATTAAATGATTACTACCTTTATATACCACTCCACCTTGTACTCTGACAAAAGATGGTCGGCCCGGATAGTAAGTGGCCACAAAGGGTGGACATGCTGGTGGGCCACTTAATTATATGTCTTCTCCTATCCCGCCTCTCCATCGAATGAATCTTCCCACTTGCCGCCATTTCCCCCATACGTAATGGTCACTATGCACTGGTCCGGGCGTTGCATCCTCCTCCGCGGTGGGGTAGTAGTAGTCGCGCTGCTACTACTACTACTACTACGACTGAAGCGGCAAAAGTAAATCGCACCGCCTCCATCCAACCTCCACCGTCAAAGCCCAGGGCACAGCAGAAGCTCTTATTGAACAACAGGATATGGGATTAGGGTAATTGAGCATGCAAAAATTGCGGGAGAGACGAGGAAGAGCTTCAAGTTTTTTTCCCTTTCCATCTCAGACACATACACACACACACACACACACACACAACTCAGAAGAGCCACACAACAACCTCTCTCCCTATCTCCCTATCCTACCCTCCATTTTATCTCCCAATTGAGTACCATTGAAATGTGAATGAGCCATCCACACGGGCTCCGTACATCCTCATGCAACCCATATAGCTGGCATGAATACCTTACCCACACCGTCGGCACGACCGCCCCGGCGCGCACAATAAACAGGCGACAGGGAGCTCGTATATAGTGGCTACACCCGGAGCCCATCCTCATTTTGGCATCCCCCCACCGAAAGGACGGCTCGTATCGAGAGGTTTACCGAGACAAGTGAACAGCCCCTCGTGGAAGCATTAAAAGGT
This sequence comes from Pseudobourletiella spinata, assembly GCA_009870155.1. Classification (NCBI taxonomy): domain Eukaryota; kingdom Metazoa; phylum Arthropoda; class Collembola; order Symphypleona; family Bourletiellidae; genus Pseudobourletiella; species Pseudobourletiella spinata. Next base: position 42,499 of record WJFA01000073.1, on the reverse strand, counting down.
CTCCGACTGTACAGCTCCTCTTAAGACATCCCAGTACGGAGTGGAGCATTCAACTGATGGGTACCCGGGGATGCGGGTAATACATACACGTACATACAATACAGACACAAACACACACAGTCACACAACCATAGTAGAAGCAAACACCAGAGCGCCTCCCATTTCACATCCTTTCAATGGGTTAATGAACGGGTTTGATCTTAATTACACCATACATCACCTTACGGCGGGCTCAGGTTTCTCCGACCATAGGGGAGCGCCTCCCTGTGGAACAAAGGGATAAAAGTCCTCCTTCGGCCCCATCCCCTGTCAAATGTAAGTGTCATAAGGAGTACTCCTGGGCTACAAGTGGTCCTACACATGGCCCATATCTCCTTCCAGACCTTGTCTCCCCTGGGCTCTTCAAGACCTCAATCTAATTGGGATTTTCTCACCACAGTTGCTCCTTCTCCGGAGCTGACTTAAGAGTTTCCCTTTATAGTTGTGCCCATTGCGCAGGCCTCGGCGGGGCAAGGAGGGGGAATCCAGTGGAGAATCCACACACTTGTTCCCTTCCATTCCCCACCCCCAGGGTAATGGTGGGAATCTGCGGCGGAAGCCGCAACCCCTGAACCTCATGGTCATTGCTGGTGAGGAATGGAACTTTTGTGGAGAAAAATCACATTGGCGGCCGCTCATGCAAGGGTACGGGGGGGGGGGGAGATATGGCATGACCGGATGGCGGGCTATGCGAATCTGTGGAGGAGATGGGGGTGACCAGTGTACATGAGTGTAATGGTTTCCTCTCACCAATTTTACGGCGGGCGGTGTTCCTGTAGACTGGGGGTGGGGAGCTGGACGCTGGGACAAATGTTGGAAATACACACACACGCACACACACACACACACAATCACTCACACACACACACACAAACACACACACACAATCACACACAATCACACACAATCACGTTCACCTTCAAAGACCCATTTGTGGGTCGGCCATTACGGGACAAAGTACCATCATATATGCTCTGCCATGTCAAAGGCTCTCATTTTTATCCCTCATGGACGAGTGGATGAGTGGGACTCCTCCCCAGTAGCAGCGCAGGAGGAGGAGGAGGCGGTGGGTGGAGTACAGAAGGGGAATCGAATCCTCCAAGCATGTTTACAATTCCACACTATACTACTCCGCACACAATGTAATGTTGGACAGGATTTTTAAGTGAGAAGTGGGTGGGGTACAACGTGTTCCTCCCCACCCCAGGAGTGTACCAGAGCGGTGTGTTCCATCGTACGAGATGCCGTCGCCCTTCCCTGTAATTACGGACAAAGCGGGAGAAGGAGGGGGATTCAGACAGAGAGAGATAGAGAGAGAGAGAGCGAGAGAGATCTCCGGCTACAGATTCTCAAGTCGGAAGAGGACAAAAAAAAGTTGGAGGACAAGGAGGATGGGGAGGGAAAAGAGGGGAGTAAGAAATGTTCGATCGATGTCACCTCCTGCCTAATGGCAACTGGGCAAATTAACCAAAAGAGTATACAGTTCCCGCTCCATCAGTCCATTCTTTTCTTTGGGTGGAAAATACGAAGCCCGGCGCATCCCTTGGAGATTGTGTCTACCAACCCTGACTCAACCACGCCATGTTACCATACGGTCCACTAAGCCTCACCCTCACGTCCCGTCCTCCCCGAATCCGAGTCTCAGAAATCGTGTTGAAAGAGTGGATGATAACCACTCTGTGGAAATGATTTTATTAATAAAATTTTAAAATGAATTTAAAATATTAAATAAAAATATTTTCATCGATTCTAGATCATGTTGTTATCCCATATAGTAACATTCCAAAAATATGGCAAACATACAGTTTGAAAAATTCAAATCCATATTTTATTTTATTTTCTAAATGATTTCTGTATGGGTTACCAAGGCACAGTAAATCACATCATCATATAACTTTATAGTTTATTGTTGTGCCAAGACTCAGACTCTCTCTCTCTGAAGGACACGAAGGTTGCTCCAAGCTTCCTCCATATAGAATAATGTGATGAGTCGTCATGGCACATATTACACGAATAAGGAAAAGGTTTTACAATATTGTACTCATTTCAAAAGTTTCACAGGATATTGTTTAAGCTATCAGGACAGGATGTGAGGAGTACTGAGTCGCATCGCTCCAGCATTAGAATAATATTATTATTAAAAAGTAGACCAGGAGTTTTCCTGCTCACTGATGATTGTACTAAGGGTTAGTCCGTCTCGGACCTTCCTGGAAGAAACTTCTCTAATAAACTGGAGTCCTTTGCCTATCGACTCTCCAGACCACTGGCCTCACTTTATCAACGCTGCCGTAGTCATCCAGCACAGATGTAGTTTGTTGACCTTGCTTCTCCCGCCCTACTCATCGTCCCATTGTGAGTGTGTATCTCTGTAGGTGCTTTAGCTGGTGCAATATATTTTTGTGAAATTTTATCCATTTGCTCCCACTCCACCAGCGATATTTCTCATAAGAATAACATTGGAATGATTGTTGTGACCGTTGAAATTTCTCTCCGGATGACTGTGTATGATCAGACCTGACTACAATACTGACTGGAAAGACTGAATGAAGTCGCTCTTGAATTTGAGTCTCACGAACTCTGCTGAGCTGCTGGACGCAATTCATTTGGCTTCACAACTCTAGAAATGTGGGAAACAAGAGGCATGCCATTGCATTGTTGGCCCACCTTTGAAAGAGTTTGGAGGGCACACACCGTGCACACCGTCGGGAATAAGTGTGTGTGTGTGTGTGTGTGTGTGTGAGCACCTAACAATACCAGAATGAGCTCTCACAGGCAGAATTACTATACTGCTGCAACAACAGCCAACACACAGAGCGGAGCGGATGAGCCAGCGGAAAGTCTCTCCCACTTACCCCACTTCTCATCCCCTCCCACTTTTTCTCATCCTTAACTCGTTTTCCTCGTCGGAAATAGCAATTCAGGCTTTGTCAGGTGTGGTATGCGATTCAATTGCAAAGTTAACTGACAGCGGAGGAATGAGATGCCAATCAAGATGTCAAAACTTCCCGTTCCAGAGACACTCGGCGAGCAACGGGAGGAGCGCGGAGGGGTCTATCCCAGGCTTGAGTGTCCGAGACAGGGTGTGTGTTTACGTGTGTGTGTGTGTGTGTGTGTGTGTGTGTGTATGTGCATGCCTGTGTGTATTTGAGTTGGAGGGGGAAGGAGACCTGGGAGACGGAATAGAATAATACATAAGGACGACAAGGGGAAAAGGGAACTATCTGAAGGATAGTTCCAAACAAAATAAACAACAAGATCAAAATAGCAGTAGTTCCTTTGTTTCCCATGTACATAATGACACGGAGAGAGGATTCCCAACAGGGCGAAATACTGTTTTCTCCATGTCGTGCCACCAATACTACTTCAGCCACTACTACCACTACCGCCGCTGCTACTGCTATTACTGCCACTGCCACCACCAGCACTACCACGACGACGACGACGACGACAACAACAACAACAACAACAACTAACACCGCTGCTGGCAGTTGGCGTACGGTGGGACTTATCCTGCCTAAGCCGTCTTCTTCGGAACCACGGAGGCGGCCCAGCCCAACTCACAGATCCGTCACTTTTCTCATTATAATCCCAATGCATTTGTAAAGGTCCCGCATGGAGGCTCATCACCCCGAAGCTCCCCTACAAACTTGCTCACATGTTTACGCTACCCCACCGCACGTACATGGGGGAAGTGAGTGATAACATGTTATTTGACATCAGTGAGGAGTGCGGACAAGTCCTCTGCGGCCTCTGATCCGGGGGGAATACGCCTGTGCCTGTGCTTCTGTGGGGGTCCTGTTCTTGTAATAATAATTCTTAAAGTGAGACAAGGAGTGACTTGCCCCTCCTTCAGAGGAATTCCCTGTGGTAGCGGTAGAAGTGCTCCAGCGGACAACTGCTCACACCGGATCATCTCAAGGTAACATACATATATATTTGGTTCATATTAGCAATGTCAACGTTCCGCTCTGGTTATGGTCATTTGCTCCCATTCCCCCACCCGCACGTCATCTTTTCCAGCCTGTTCTTATGCTCTGCGCGAGGTGAATAAGGAGGGTTGGCAAGTGGTTTCTCCAAGCTTCCCACTAGAGATTACTTGAGCATTTGGAAGTGAGCTGAGCTTCTGAGCCATCTCCATAGAAAGGCATGGCTCAGGAACAAGCTCCTTCCGGGATTCCTGCAACCCAGAGAATCCTACTTTGGAGCCAGTAAAGATGATGATGATGATGGTGGTGATGATGACGATGATGATGATCCTCTCTCGCCCAGTCGGTGGTGGAAGTTGTTATACGCTCATAATTCCCAGTACTGACTCACTGTGAGTTGAGAGTTAGTTGATGATAACAAGTTGGGCTTCCGCCCCGGCCAGGAGGAACCCGGGAGGAGATATGTGAGGCGCTCCTCCGGAGGGAAAGGGGAACGGAACTCATTGTAAAGTGTCCTCACCAAGGCCTTTCCATGGCTTGGTGATTGGACAAAGGCGTGTAGCTGGGCCACACGGATGTGCGGAGGGGCGGGCGGGGGAGCCTTATGGATGGTGGGGGAAAGCGAATAATGTCCGCAGAGCCTACGGAAGGGAATAAACGAGCCGACTCCTTTACGACACCCAGGGAAAAGGGACGTGGACAGGGAGTGTGGAGGCCCCGACGAGATCCTCAGGTAGGACTCCTCTGTTATCAGAGGAAATTACCAGGGAAGGCGGAATGATTAAATTTGTCACGGTAGGCATAATCCCAAGGACGGCGGGATCAAAGGTAGCCATGCCCCTTTCCGCCGTCAAGTGTCCCCATGTCCCATCTGTATAAAATTACTAGCTCCTTCCCAAGAAGGCCACCCGTGTGCACACCTCGGCTATGCTAAGAGCCCGCCCATATGTATGGACAGGCTTGTAGCATGGCCGACATACTTTTCTCACCCGGGAATCTCTGGACGTGGTCCATATAACCTGGAAACTGACGGTCCACACCCATAATCCTCAGACCTATTTGTAGGGGATTATTAATGAAAACCCTTTTGAATCCACTACTCCGCAACCCCCGAGCGTCCAACCCACTCCTCTTTCTTAATAGCCCATTAGAATTATATTCATTACCCCCACGTCCCACACATGTGCACCATTATACGCATACATGACTGTGGACTGTGAGCTGTGACGGATCCTGGCCGGAAAGGCCCAAGAAATTTAAGACACTTGCGACTTAAATGGTGGGAATAACGAGGAAATTCAAGTGTGGAAATATGGGAGAGCGGGATATCATTCCTATCACTGACCGTCCACTGAGAGCGGCTATCACGGGCAGGCAGTCCATCGGCACAGGAAGCCCATCACAGCGAAGGACTGGAAAAAAAGAGTGAGTGAGTGAGTGAGTGAGTGAGTGAGAGAGAGAGAGAGAGAGAGAGAAAGAGTGAGGAAGGACGAGCTGGATGTGGGATGTTTCTGTGGAAAAATAAATTTCATTCGTCTCCGAAAATCCACCAAGTAGAATTAACGAAGGACGAGGAGACTACGACGGAAGTTTTTCCATAGTTTTTCCATATCCTCAAATCTGTTCCCTCCCGGATTCCCTCTGAGACTCAATGAGACTCTCCAACCACCGTCAGTCGCTCTCTTTTCTCTCTCTCTCTCTCTCTAACTCACTTCCCAGCTTGGATGAGTCAGCAGGGAGAGACGAATAGATTCCGACTACAATCTGAGACAGGATGGCAGCCTTATCCTGGCTAAGACTAAAGTCTTGTCATTATTCCCATGTCAGAAGTCCTCCGTATCGCTTATCACCTTCGTCGTCTTGACATTTTGTCGACTCACACTCTCTCTCTCTCTGACTGACTCTGCCAAAGGAGGAGGAAGGCCGTATAATAACCCCGTGCATCTGCTCAACCTTCATCATCATCTGTTTACAAAAGTCTCTCGTGGACTGGCGAAGCTTCCCCGAACACCAGGAATGTGTCAAGGGCTACAAACTATGGAGATTTCCAGTTTATTTTCCTAACGTAGACAGACAGACACACTCATACACACACACGCACACACAGGCACAAGAATACACACACAAACTCGCACACACACAGGCACACAAATACACAATTTCTATTACACACACACACACAGGCACAGGCACACAATTACACACACACACACAGGCACACAATTACACACACACACACAGGCACACACAGGCACAGCAAAAAAATCTACACATACTGCGCCCACATTGGAATACATACTTGCGATGGTAAATAAATATGGAGGCAGGCGGAGCATCAAGTCCAAATGCTGACATTTTCTCCTTGGCCGTCTCACATGCACGCGGAGAGTGACTATAGAGTGAGGAACTGATTGTAGGTTCAGCCCACGAATCCCTCCCACTACTGCCTCTGACAGTCCAGAAGACCCTCTGTTTTCCTTCACTTCCGTATCAACTATGGGCTATCAATGTAGTCATTTCCATTCAATATATTCCATTCAAATTGGTTTTTCCCCTCTATCTCTCTCTCTCTCTCTCTTTCTCCATCTCCCCCCGTTCGATGATCTACTACTGAAGCCCAACAACTCTGCCCCCGGTCCTTCTTCTCGACCACTCCTATTCTACGGACGGAAACTCCAATTCCGCCGTGACATGGTTCCTTTATTCTGTATATACTGCAGGCGCAATCCAATGTGAACGTTCAAAATATTCCAGTAGTGGACTTGAAATAGCAGAAGGATCAGGCTAAAGGGTGCGAGTATGTAAAAGCAATGGCCAGCCCAATGGAGTCAAATGACCCACAAATATTGATGACTTGCAACAGTAGTCCAGTGCGGAACTTTTAGGAGTGAGCCTTCAAAAATCCCTGTCAAAATCCATCCCAGCCATTCCTCCACGGTTCAAGAGGATCTCACACGTTAGCTTTGGGTCCCAAGTCCGAGCGGATACTGCGACAGGTGGGACAGAGGGAGGATGGTGGGGAGCGGTGTGAGCCCCGTGCTCTTTGACAGCGATGACAAGCTGAGAGAGATTATTTATTTTTGTGGACGGCAGCAGTAAATTTTTCCAGTAGTGGCAATTGAGGAAATCTAATCAGTAATAAAATCCCCTTGAGCCTCCTCAACGGAGACTAATATGTAGGCTACTATGCACACACACACACACACATGTGTGTCCGCACTTCCTCCACATTTCCGCCACTCCGATCCCGCCATATTCGTCCAATTACCCCTGGCCGGGCCCATTCCTTTTACGACGGAGACACGAGGAGGCTGGGAGCATTGCAACCAGTGGAGCATCCTTCTCATCTCCCCTTGATTCATCATACACGGATACATACTGCCATACAAATGTGCATACGCCATGTACATATGTGCGAGTCGTCCGGCGGGGTGGGGGGCGGGGTGGAACATAATTTTTTTAGACTCTGAAAATATCTGGAATAACTATACTGGAGGATACACCGCTTTGGTGGGGGAAGGAGGCTCATAATTCTTTTACTGCCCCGATCTTCCCCGTAAGTCCCTCGTGCTCATAGCCAATAGCCCTCAGATGACAATCAATGATGACCGGATCCTATGGCTGACTCATATCCATGGCACCTCTTTGTATCTCTCTCTCTCTCTCCCTCCTTCTCTCTTTCTTTTCAGACAAGCCAACACGGCGTGGCCTGATTGGATCCAAGATCATGGTGAGCTGATAGAGGACGAGATTGGCAAGAAGGGACCGGTGGAGAGAAGAGGGAAATATCAAGATAGTTTATAGATAGTTATACATATATAGTATATATTTATCCATATATAAACCTGTCCGTTTTTTTATACCAAGGCTCTAACTTGCTACCCACTACCATGTTGTACTCCCCCCTCACCGACACTTGCGTATCATCTGAGCCGAGATGAAATGACGAGGAAGATGTCATTACTTGTTACGATGGGCTGGAGGTGAAGCCGACGGTTCCAATCATAAATCCCTTCCATACATTATCCCTCCCGCTCTCGATTCCCATTACTGGACGTAGTACAAATCCCTGTGCAAATACGTGTGCACATTTAGCTCTGTTGTCCTCGGCCCCACACCATGCAGTCGTACATTAGCGTCAAGCTAACCACCACAACCTCAGCTCGGGACAGTCTGACCCGGAGTAATAGCACCGGCGGCAGGAGGAACTTCCACCAGGTCTACCGTACCAAAGGAGGTACGTCCGTGCCTATGATTAATCCAAAGCATAATTCACGGTGTCATGTATCGGAATCCCATGTATATTTCCTACGGTACTCCTCCAGGGTTACTCACCGCAGAGTTTCCCACCCCCGCCCAGGGCAGTGGGGTGGGAAACTCTGGTGAGTTATGGGGGAGGGGACGTTGGCGGGGGGGGGGTTCGTGATGACAGGCGGGTGAAGCAGTTAATGGGAGTGGCGGGCGTGGTAAAATGTTTATAGGGGCCATATATGGATAATAATCTTGTGTTGTCATCACTCACGGGGGATGAGATCCCAAGTTTGGCCAGCGCCAGAATGGCCTGTGTTTCAGATCCCCGTAACTCTCGCCAGCCCCACCGACATCATCTGTAGGAGGCCTAATGGGTCTGGGGCGGAGGATCCGCGGCAGAGTACGACGGACTGTGCCCTCATTTCATTATTACTCAAAATACGCATGTACAACCATGTAAATCCCTTTAAATGTTCCATATTACTGAAAGAATGGGGGGGAAAGGGATTTGGTCGGAGGGTTAATGCGTCGTCCCTGCCACCACTGGCGGATATGAGGGTCTCTCAGTCAGAGGGATAAATTCCATTATGGTGTTGGGCGATATTGGTGGTTTCGGGAGTAGCATGTCATATGTGTGTGTGTGTGTGTGTGTGTGTGTGTGTCTATTCATACGTATGTGTGAGTGTGTCTCATTGGTGTGGACAGAGATTCGGCGGGCGGCGTGCAAGAGCTGTTTGCAGAAGACCATTGCCTTCCTCTTTAGTCAAGTGGGCGTGGGGGCCCTGCTGGTGGGCTACACCATCCTGGGTGCCATCATCTTCGTGGAAATTGAGTCCCCGACGGAGAGTCGTCGCTTGTCCGAGGTGACGCTCATCAAGAAGGAGATTGTGGGTCAGTTATGGAACGTGACACACAATTACAACGTGCTCCACACGGCCAAGTGGCGGAACGAGGTGGAGCTGATTGTGGAGAATTTCCAACACTCGCTCGTCCGTGAGATTCGCCTGGGCTATGATGGATCGTCTGATCCCATCTGGACCTTCCCGTCCGCTCTCATGTACTCACTCAGCGTGTTTACAACTATCGGTGGGTGACAGACACTCAATAAATTATTCCCCCTTTTTTCTATCTCACTCTCGCTCTCGCTCCCACTCTCACTCTCTCACTCACTCACTCCGTCACCTCAGACAATGACGGCGGCGGCACAGAGCCATCCCCTCCATTAGCAGCTCACTCTCTCTCTCTCTCTCTCTCTACCCTCCAACGCTTTGTCTCTCTTTTTGTAACCCTAATACTCTAAAGTAAACATGACGTCATGTTCGTTTAGATATAAACACGTATTATATATGTATATGTGCATCCAAGTAGGCATATGTACATGTTGAGGCGAAGCCACTGTATCCCCCCGCCTATGATATCCCATATTCCACCGGTTTGACGACACACAAAAGCATCAACTTTTCCTTTCACCAAGACCACCACCACCACAGCAGCAGGACCACCGCTGTCCTACACTTCTATCAGTACTTCAACCACTGGAACCACTAAAAATTTCCCTCAGTTACCCCCGGCTGCATATGGCCGAGGGATGGTAGTGAGGGGGCGGGGCGGGGTAGGAGCCGATATGATGTGTACTCGACTTTGAAATCCCCGCTTCCTTCCACTTTTGTTTCCCATTTCTAATTCCTATACATGTATAGAGTGTAAATCTATTTGAAGGATGTTCCATCATCCGCAAAAGGGGACGACATCATCATCAGGCCAGCCCACTCCCTCACTACTGTCCTCACAAACCGGGCTGGGAAAGTTGATTCGCCGATATGCGGAGTCTAATATTTGCTCTTTGTATTGAGGCTCCACTGGCTAATTTCTCCTGTAAGATGCGGACAATGCCGAACGGAGGGAGGGATGCACAAGGGGTTATGGAAGACATTTTATTGGATGGGTGAGAGGTTCAGTGCTGCTGCTGGTGTGTGGGTGCTCATATGGGCAAACATGGAAATATCCCAATGCCAGAGGATATCCTTCCGCGGTCGTCCGTCTGTGGTGACGGCCAAAATGAGAGAGAGTAGAGACTTTTACTTTCTACAGTACTTTCACTACTACTACTACTTTCACCGCTACTACTACTACTTATTACGGCTTTCACCGCTACTACTACTATTATTACTTTCACCACTATTACCACCACCACTACTATTACTACTGCTTTAATATTATTTGATGGACATTGGAGATGGGATTAATTTGTTGGCTACTTCAATGTATATGTACACAGCATGTGGATATATACGTTTGTGTGAATGTATACGCTTCTTGTATGCATTAGGCTACGGTAACCTGACGCCGAAGACTGACTGGGGAAAGGCTCTGACCATATTCTACGCCCTCTTCGGCATCCCCCTACTCCTCCTGTACTTTTCCAACGTGGGAAATTTCCTCGCAACAAGTCTCCAGCAGTTTTACTCCTCTTTCAACCGGTAAGTAGGAGATGGTGAGGAGGTGACAACCGACCTCACATTTCCCTTTCCTTGTCCAATTTCTTCACGGCTCAACAATAATGGAGTTTGAGTGTATGTAGGGAAGGATTTGAGAGGGGTTCGGAGAGAGAGCTCTCCCACAAACTCTCCGTGCCTGCCCGCATGGAGTTGCCAGTGTCAATGTTGTTTCCTGGGAACTCACACATATACATTCCATCTCCCTCTCCTCACAACCTTTTTTCACATATATATGCGGATTTGTACATGGATGTTCCGGGATCGCTTACCTCTACCTTTTCCGAAGCCAAGCCCCTACCCCCTCCCCCTCTCTCTCTCTCTCGTGTAGAGAATCCTAAAAGCTTCCCAGGAACCTCCCCTTGAGTATATACTGGGGAAGGGTGGAAAGTGAGGAATACTCTAGGAGATTTGAAAGATGAGACGGTCCTCGGAAGAGATGAGGAAGATTATGGGGAAGAGATAGGAGAAAGCAGGCTGGGGAAAGTAGGGTCTGTGCAAGTCATTGTTTGTGTCCGCCTGGATCTCTGGTGGGAAGGGAAAGTAGGGTGGGGGAGATGAGGACATGATTTAATCCTGTGACAGGTTCAAGCCAGGCCAGACGCTCGCTTATGGTCTAATGATGAGCACTGGCCGGGTCTGCGGACTAGCCTAAAAGAGGTTCCTCTGTGTAGACAACCGCATTCACCTCCTTCCGCCGCCCCAGCAATAAGCTACACAATATAGCCATGATGACGACGGTGAAAGTGGCCATCATTCGCTCAAGGCTGGCTGCATGGAATAAAGGCTGTCCCCTTATGCCCTGCCTGAAGGAGTGGAAAACAGAGATACTTTCTTCACGCGCCGTGCCCATCTCCTTCCAGTAAGCATTAGACTCTGTGGAGAAATGGTAATGGGAGACAGTGAGGGCGGGCTGTTTGAATAAGAGAGTAAACTTTGTGACGTTCAAACAGTTGGCCGGAAAATCTGATATATACTGGAAAGGGGCCAATTCATAGCCCACTCCCACGCACACTTTCTCCATCTACATCTCTTTGCTGCGGCAGGAGTGTTGCGGCTGTGACTTTACGACGTTCCCCACTTGGCTTATTTAAAAATTCCCCATGAGCCGAGCCTCATCTGGAAAGAAGTGCGGTCATGAGGCATGAATGACGCGGGAAAATAATTAATAACTGCCAAAAAAAGTCTAGAAAAGTAGGATTTAAATTTCTCCAAGCATTATTATCCCATGCTGTGGTGAAAGCGGGCCAGTGAGTATCCTCTGGTTTGTCCCTGGTGGTCAGTAGCAACGCTTCTGTGAGTTTCCTATTCTTTTCACCCTGGCTCGAATCTCCTAGCATGGACTTTCCGCGTCAGTGATAGTGGGTAGTTGGCACGGAGTCCCGTCCTTTGCCCCTCTAGGAAGGACATTGTGCCCCTCAAAAACCCTTGCTTTGTATTGTAACGAAACTTTGTTGGCTGTACAGTATGGCGGATGGGAAGGAGGTTGGAGGAATCGTCTTTCCAGAACCTGATATGGAACTTTGTAGTTTCACCACCACCACTACTACTACTTACTGTAAGTTCAGATCTAGTAGACGGTAGAACCCATGTACTCCGACACTCTTCAGTAAATATACAGCCTATTTGGATTTAAAATATTCGATTAATCCAAAGGGAACGGCGGCTCGGAAGGGAAAACTGGAGTACACGGTGCTATGGAGGATCACACCTACCTCTCACATGACTCTCAACGTACTTGAATGTGGAGGAATCGCATGGGTATGAGTACCGAAGGAGAAGTTTGCATGTAGTATACGAGATGGGAAAGTCCACTTTCCCCACTACAATTTTCCCCAACACACTTCTACACCGGCACACACACACGCACAGACACACAGACACACACACACTCACAGTAATCTTAAAGGATAAGAAAGTATTGAAAAAGTTGGGATTCATTTGGAGAGGGGGGAGGGGAAGTCTCCAATTTCAGAGGAATTCTCCTCCAGTCGGAGCAATGTACTGCTTGTCCGCTTAACCTCCCACTTTCTCCTGCTATATCCGGCCCAACTGTAATTTGTTTTCTGACCTTTCCCCCGACTTCCTATAGATTCAAACCCGTGTCTGCCGTCTCTGGTATTCACCATACATTCTCTATACTTTCTCCGCTAAACCGCTCCTCCCATAGCTTCCCGGTATCCTGTCATGTGGCTCGCTCGCCGTACAAAATGAATTTCTTCGGCTCATACCCTATTATTTTCAGGTGCCGAGCATCCTTGGAAAGGATGAAGAAGGAAGGTAGGATGGGACGGGATGAAGAGGGCGGTGTGGGCCGTAGTTGTAGTTGTGGTGGAAAAGGAGGTGGTTTACCAGCCACGAGGAATACTCGGCAAATGAATAATCCAGGACGGAAGGAGGGGAAGGGGAATGATGATGATGGTGGTGGTGATCCCAGTAGTGGTAATGCTAACATGGACGGAGTGGATTTCCTCCCGTCCGGGCCGGATAATGAATACTGGTCTAATGAAGTGACAATTCCGATCTCAACCTGCCTCGCCCTCTTCTCCTGCTACATCCTCATGGGCTCCGTCGTATTTTCTTGGTGGGAAAATTGGAATTACCTCGATGGCTCCTACTTCTGCTTCGTCAGCCTCGTCACCATCGGCTTTGGCGACCTTGTTCCGGGCAGTACAGAAGAATCACGGCGAGACTACCGGACTGTGGGTGGCCAACTAATTTTCTGCTCCGTGTACATCCTCGTCGGAATGGGCATCATGGCCATGCTGTTTCACTTGACCCAAGGTACCCACACGCTTTCACCGACACACTCAAATGTCTGGATGCGAGTTTGCGTGTTTGTTCCGCGTCTGAATGGGCAGGTTCTTTGCCATCATGTCCTCGTGTGCTTGTGTGAGCGTGAGGGAATGAACTCATGTATATGTGTAAGCGCGTGTGTAAGTTCCCATGTGTTTGTATGGGGAGTTATATATGTTCTTCTGTAAGCCTGTTTGTGCCCACACGCTCCTGTGTGTGTGTGCTTGGTTCAGTGCGCATGCATGTGTTCGTTCGTGTGAGCGTGCATGTTTGTGTGTGTGTGTGTGTGTGTGTGTGTGTGTGTGAACAGTTCCATAGATTACTACAGACCTCTAAGCCACACCTAATGTACTTCCATTATTGAGACCGGAGTAATAGGGCAACTTTTTTCTACGCTCTCTCTCTCTCTCCCTTCCAAATTACCCCTAAAATCCCTTTAATGCATCCATCTTGTTACTCCAGTCTTCGACATTCTCATGAGGGATCTTCTTCGTCTCCCTTTCAGAGCGATTCTTCATCATGGCACGGCGGATTGGGAAACTTTTACATCTTATTTAGCCACCTCGACGCTCCAGCAGATGACCCCCTTTTACCTGCCCGCTCAACTCCCTCGCTGCCGCCGCCGGAACCTAGAGCCCTCCCTCCCCTCTGGAATGACTGTGCGGGAACAGGAGAAGATGAGAAGGCTGGAGAAGAAGACCAGATGAGGCTCCTTACCAACTACTTTCTTAATGCCCTTCGGCGATTAATTTGAAGTTAGGATCCTCCCCACGGAGTCGTTTTAAAAATCATCAAGTAGTGATTTATAGGGACAAAAATAAATGTGTGTGTATATGCGCATAATGTAAATGTGTGAGGATCGTCGGTATGTTCTGCCCCGTATAAATATGTGCACGCTTCCAGGCCGTGGAAAATCCTGTAGGGTAAGCTATTTTCAAAGTGGTCGTAACTGAGGGGGCAACTCAGCCGTTGGTGAACTTCCCCCACACTTTTATTCACAATCTTGTTACAGATGAGTTTGTTAAGAGTTGCAAATATCTCAGAGAGAGAGAGAGAGAGAGGAATAGGAGGATTGAGAGGGAGTGGAAAAGAGTGAGAGTATAAGAGAGAAAGTAAGAGAAAGAGGGAGAGAAAGTCGCAAGCCAATAAAATTCTCGATGAGCTTCCAGGGAAATGGAATTGTTGAGTTGGGGTAAACATAAAAGATCGAGTCGTGCATCCGGCTCAGAATGACCATGTAGTGTGCGGTGCGTCGTGAAGACTGGAGAGGAGTGTGAACTTGGTCGTTGCACATGAGGGGCATACGAGTGTCTATAAATCCTACGTACATGTGCAAAAGTGAGGGAAGAGAAATGTGCCGTAGATTCACAACTTCCCATCCCACTGATTCTTGTGTGTCCGCTGTCTCCCTCCGCCAAATTTATGTCTTTCACGAACCAGTTCCCTCACCGTATATTCTTACACACACACACTGACACACTGACCCGCACACCCCGAACACGCAAACACACACACAGACAAACGTACATACACACTTTTACGATCTGCTACCCCTACGCCTAATAACAATGATAACACAGTTAAGAATAGGTCGGTCCCGTCCTCCAGGTGAATCGGGACATACGTCTGTGTCCCATATATGCACTCTCATGCACAGCTATTGAGGACTGGGGTACTGGTCCCACGGGAGGGCACGATGACGGCGGTTGTAGTGAACAAGCAAACAGGCATCACCTCACCCAACTTTCACGCAGAGTCTGTCGTTGCGCCTCAACTGGATACATACATGTGGATAGGAGGGAAGGCCCGAATTTGGAGAAAGTCTTACCTCACACATACACACACACACACACCAACATGCCTAACTTGTGTTCCCTGCCCGGAACAACCAACCTGCCAGCCCAGGTGGCTGACTCTGAGCGATGAACGCCTACGAGAGGACTCATCCGGCCTGCTGGAACAGTATCGGAATAAACTGTCGTCACTACCGACGAGCTAAGGCCCTGGTGAAGGGTGTTTTTGGAGCATTGGATATTTCTCTCACTCCAACGACAGGAGGTAGTGAGTAAACATGTTTGATTGAAGCAAATTTTTACTCAATTTTCACGAAACCCTGTGGGTAATCCTACAAAAGTTTCTACTTCCCTCTGTCAGCATTGATACGTCACTGGATCGAGCGGGGATTGAGGGAGGCCTTATGAATCAAGGCCTTTGTCTTCTTTCCCTTTTCAAACCAGGGATGAGGTGGCGGGTGCCTTGTAATTATTCATATCAATGACGCCAGGAATAATGTCTGCCGCGGGCTGTGAGGTCTGGTTCACTCCCAGTAAGTCTTCGACAGCCTCGGAGGGGTTGAGATGGTACTGTGGCATGTGCCGACATGTGAGGAATCAGACCCACGCTCCCATCCATGCATCCACAAGGTGGGGTCCGGTAGACGAGGTGGATGATGAGTTCGGGCATGACCGCGAGGATGATTGCATACTCTTGTCTTAAATTATGTTTACACTTTCATTTCCAGGGTCCCCGTAAGAGCGGAAGCGCGCAGAGTGAAGAGCTTCCCAAGTTCCCTTCAAATATGTCGTCTCGCGGAGGCAGGCATACGAGGGCGTCGAGAGGAAGGTTCAAGGACTTGACATGACGCGTGTGGGCTATGCCTACCTCTTACTCTTATTATTATTCCACAATATGTAAGGGCTCCCTCAGAGTGAACTGGAATTTGGCGGTTAGGAACGATAGAGAAAGCGAGAGAGAGAGAGAGAGAAAGTGAGAGATAGAACTCATCCTTCCTTTCATTCCACGGCAATGTGTGGAATTTCAACAGGCCCAACTGAAAGGAACCACAAACAACTTGGTAACATCGTGAGGATGCTTGCACGGTTGGCCCTCAAAAGGTTGTATCTCCTCTGTGACACACGGATGAGAGAAGAGGCCAGTGCGAGTCCTGCTCCGAGCTGTGTGTGCTGACTGAGCAGGCAGGAGGACGATGTTAATCTGGAAACTTGAGCACCCTGGCTTGTATGTGGCTTCATATTGAATGGACCCTTGAATCCATCAGACTTTGCAAGCACCACAATTTGTTGCTAGTCACTGGAAGCTTATTTGCATCCCTTCCAATATTCCAGTGGTAGTAGAGGGGATTTAACGTGTACTATAGATCTCTACGATATGGTCTGATAATGGTGGGAGCGATATGTGTACGTCTGTGCATGTGTGTGGATGTGGCAGTGAAAGTGGGTAGGAGGTGGGGGCGGCAGCGAGAAATGCTCTGTCTCAAATCCTCATATGCTCTCCCAACCTTGTTCGTAGTATTAGTAGTAGTAACGTACACGCTACTGCTTCTACGACACTTGGAGAGTTAAGTATTCATGCTCAGGCATATGCCCGGATTTTCCCTCCTCACTCACATATCCCACGCGTATTGACTGCTTTCACTTTCATTTCCTTAGAATAAGTTTACCTAAAATTAAGAGAGGAAAGTGTTAAACTTGTCCAACTCTACACCCCACCCAGGCGCAATCCAACTTGCCTTTCAATAGCAAAAACTTGCCACTCTGTCCTCCGTCCGTCCACAAGACGTAGCGAGGGGCTGGATTGAAGCGGGACACGAGTCTACCCCACTTTCACTCATGTGCCGTGAAAAGGCTGAGAATTTTCTCCAGTCGACATCGGCATTCTCGCGAGCTGTGGACTGACTGCCAGGCACTTTGAGTAGGAAGCGGGAATGCAAACAGCTCCCATGCGAACGTGTGTGGATACTCCTTAAAAAGTTTCACACGAGCTCATAATCATGATCATTGAGTATGAATGGAGTTTTCCTGGCTCTTTTCCATCCTCGAAGACGCGGTAACCATGACCTATAGTTTGGCCGCCGTGGCCCTTGCACTGTGGGAACGTTAAGAAGAGCGCGTTGGATGTTTTAGAAGGGCAAATTAGAACAAGATAATTTCTACTTGCACCAATTTCCTGCCCATCACACGATCCATCCTAGCTGTGAGACGGTGAGAATCAAGTTGGTTTCTTTAAAGTCGGAGGAATTTAAGGAACTGACTCGAGCAGACCGGAGAGGAGCATCCACTCTGAAGGACATGCTTTTAAAGGGTACGGGCCTACAAGAAACTCATCCACCGTCCTGGGATCAACGCCGAAGGTGACGAGCCGAGAGAAACATTTTATTCACCTGGCTTGACTGCGTGCAGGAGCCGGAGAAAGTGAGTGACAAGTTACTAATGACGGGAGAAAGTTTTCAGTTTATTTAGCCCGATCCCCACTTTGCTCCTCATTAAAAAGATCCCGCGTCACAAGAGTCTTTCCTAGGATTTCCAGTCCAAATCCCATTAATTAGAACGGCCGTCTCGTCGATTCAACCGCTCTGACACGAACAGTCATCATCGTCATCATCATCACCGCCGACCCTTCTTTACGACTATACCAATGGCGTCAATGGACGTGTGTACATTGGAAACTATTATATTCCTCCCAGAAATCCCATCCTTCCCTGACAGCTTACAAATTTTCGAACAACGTAACTGAGACTCGATCTTCTCTTCCGTCTCATCATCATCATCATCATCATCATTATTATTACTTTTATTATTACTATTATAATTATTACTGCCCTTATCTACATATTTCTCCTCTCGTAGTTCCACCTTCTTTTCCCTCGTTAGCATTATCCTTACATAATTCCCAGCTCGGCTCGGATCACCCGAAAAAGTTATCCTCACCTTAACTTTCACATCTTTCCCTCAAAAACTTTCTCCAGAATATCCTCGCTCCCCGCCACCCGCAAAATAGCTCATTCTGTACTCATTTTCAGATTCTCACCTACCGCCTTCTTGGCAGCTCCCACGGAAGCCTCAAGGATCCTGACAGCAATTCTTACCATACTTACTCGAGTGAGTATTTTTCTCAGAATCCCTGAATAAAAGTAGAATAAAATAGCATATGTATGCATATACATGTAACATAATACATTCCCGCCGTGAGCTCATCCCGTTGGGGTGAGGGATGATCCGTACTACTGCCCTATCTAGGTCACTCATTGGGGATTAGGGTTGGTGGGTGGGTGGTCGGTTATGTGTGACATTGGTGGGAATGTTGGGTGGGGAGTTGAGACGATCAGAAGCAGGGGTTGAACATTAGAGGGCCATGTTTTGTCTAGACCACTACAATTCCCTATGCACCCCGTCCCCCATGGACACAGTCGTCGGGATAACAATTCCAGACAGACGCACAGACTCTCTCACTTGTCCTTCCAACAGTCTGTCCCCCGACTCGCTACGTACTATTCCCCCTCTGGTTGTTGTTGTTGTTGTCGTCCTCGTCGTCATCGTCGTTCTTGTTGTATCTGGTGCTGGTACTACTACCACTACAATTGCTACTACTGGGACTGCTGTTGGTGGGATCGTGGAGCTGTTGAGTGAGTCTCGATCTCTAATGTCTTCCCTACCCCCTGCAGGCCTCACCGTATGTATCTACAGAAGACACCTCCTCAGACCCATGCATAAGGGCCCCAAATAGCAGACGGGGGGCTCCCTTCCGGTCTTTTCACGGTGGACCACTGAGTTGCTCTTATATTTTTCTCTTATTCCCGGTGGCGACCAGATGGTCAAACAAAAGGAAAATAACTGTGGTTTATGCCTCAACTTGCCAAATACTCGGCTCAATACGACAACACACTTTCCATCACTCTTCTTCCTCTCTCTCTCTCCAGCTTCTGCCTGCCTTTCCCCAGCGCTTTCACTCTGAATCCCACAAATGCTGTTGTACTTTTCCTGTCCTATTGGATCAGTGTGTGAGGTCCCATGTGTGTGTGTATGTGAGCGCGCGTGTGTGTGTTTCCCTGGCAGCGTATAGATGTGCATCTGTGCTGGAGACTATAAAGTGATTATCTCTGGAGAGTCTGTGAAACTAAATAAATTCATGGTCCCGCTGTTGGACGGTGGTGGAATCCCTATTAAAGGGAAGCCATATAGGTAGTCGGGAGCGGCGTACTACCCTAAAAAAGTTACCAACTTCCTCCCACACATTGCTTGGATAGACATCGGCCAAGTTCCCTCCAATCTTCTTCTACTTCTTCTTCTTCTTCAGTTCTTCAGACTCCTTGACTTATCTGGATCGGTCGGGAACGGCGGCGGCGGTGGCAGCGGCAGCGGCGTCAGCAGCAATGTTAGTGGTGGCGAGTGGAGAGCGGAAGGGAGTGAAATTTATTTTCAAATGTCGATACAATAATGTGAAGAGGAGCTTGGAGGGGGAAAGTCGGAGAGGTCAGAGAAAGTTTTTGGACAGTCTGGAGTGAAGACAAAGGGGAAATAAGTAGACTTTTCCCTCACTCTTCGTGAGTACACAACAAGATGGCTGACCTCTTTGTCAGTCTTTTTCCCATCTCTGGAGATGCGAGGAGAGAAAGTAAGTGGGGGAAGACGAGGAGAAAGGACAAGGAGAGGGAGAGAGATAGAGTAAGAGAGTGAGTGAGAGAGAAAATACACTGGCTACATTAGTAGTCACTCTGAGTGGTGGGTAAACGTACACCATCACCACCACCATCACGTTGGCCACACAATATCGGTACAGACTTTTCCTTCCCGACGAGAGCCACGCCGGGAGTACATACGTGCGATTGATATGGAAGAAGGCATGTATATTTCACATAGGAAACCCCTCAGGGCTTCCAGTCAACTCTATAATTGTAAACAGGGGGAAGAAGGTGACGCATATGGTGGGGGAGGGTTTGGACGGAGGAGCAGTTACGGTCTTACTTACGGGACTGCTATTACTCCTATTACCACTGCCACTGCTAGTGCTGGTTTCGGTCCTGCTGCTTCTGCTGCTGCTGCTAACCTCACCACTGCAACACTCCGTTACACAGTGCTACTACTACTGGCAAGAGGGGGAAAGGGTTACGACCGGAAATTAAAGACTCCTTTGTATTTTCTCCCCGTCCCATTTTATTCCCTTCATGGCTCAAATAATGGCAACTAGTGGTAATTTTCCCCGCATTATCCTCATCGTGCGTCATTCTGTCTCCACCATTACCCTGACTTACCCCGTCCACATCTCCTCATCACACGGGGTATTTATTCTGCACAAGTGGTCCCATTTTCTTTCCCAACCTCCCCCTCCGACCACATACACACACACACACAGACACACACACAATCATCATATATCTATACGCATGCATTCACAGAGGAAAGAGATGGCCGTTCCCCATTGCTATCATCATTAACCCTTTGGTGTGTAATAGTTGGCTGCTCAGAGGCACGGATAACAAGCTCAGTAGGAGTCGTGTCTCTGTGTGTGTGTGTGTGTGTGTGTATGTGTGCCTGTGCTTGTGGAGAAAGTCGGAGGGAGAATGGGTAAATCCACTACCAGTTATACCGGTCTTAGCAGTAGTTAGTAATTGGCTCATATGAAGTGGAGGGCAGATTGGGGAGTAGGCGGTTAATTTGGAAGGGAGCGGGGTTACGGGGCTCTCCCCGCGGCCGAGCTTCATCCAGGAGAGAGCCATGTCTCGAGCCGGAGAGTCCACTGGCGAAAAAGAGGAGCGGCGACTGGTTTCGGACTAATTTAGCAAATGATGGCGGGAGTTCAAAAAAACGGAACAGATCCAGCTGAATCACTCCAAGGCTTCTAAAAGTATTGAGTCTCGGATGTCATCATTATCATGGGACACGAAAGGAGGACCACGTGCGCCCATGCATCCTGATCCCCCTTCCACAAATCAGTTCCGCATCCTGTACTTTGTGAGGTAAGACACAGAGGCACAACAAGTGGGAGTTCGCCTTTCGGAGAATCACAATTTTTTTTGCATCCGATTAACCTAGAATCTCGTCCGACCTTTAGCCTCCTCCGGAAGTTGGCCGAGATGACCTCTGAAAGTCGTCAAGTCTGGCCCAATATCGTTGATAGTACATGTGTGTCTGGGGTAGAAAAAGTCAAAATGTTAACATTCCGAGTATTTTGGGTACAATATTGCGAGATTTCCTCCTACTCCTAACCCACCTTATTAGCCGTCCCGAAGGATAAGCTCCACTGCTCAACTTCTCTTTTGCTCAGGAATAGTTCCAGAATTCTTCTTTCACTTGTTACGTTAGAAATTATTAATTATTTCATCATCCAGTGGATATGTGACATGAATTCCATCAACCTGCTGACGGTTGACTGGAATATTTTATTACCAGATTTATTGGAGCCTCGCCGTGCCCTCCCTTGACCCAAGTTCAGTGGCTGTTCTGAAAGTGGAGCATCAACGGACGCGTTGACTTTCCAGTGGTCTCACGAACCCCCCCAACCCGAATATGCTGAGCTTACTGAGCCACGGCCGGGTCCTGCATACTCAGCGGGGATTATCCGGCCTTTGCCTTGACTGGATTTTATGAGCTAGGATGTGACTGTTGCTGGGGATCGCTTTCATTGCAAGTACTAAAAGGCTCCACGTGACGCTAGCCTTGAGACAAAGCTTTTTATATGTTAGATGTAAATATCCTATCACACTTATTCCTGCCAACCCTTGCTATTATTCAGTCTTCTTTCATCACATCCAAAACAGTGTGTCTAATGAGGAATAAAGAAAATACTGCTGCCCGCTAGCGCTTGGGACGCTGTCAGTTATCACATGTGCTGTTCCGAACCGTAGATGTGACCAAGAGTCCGGCCGCATGGAAATTGACAAGGTGATCAACTTTTGCAGATCCTTTGAAGGATTTTCCTAAGTTACAGCTATATCAATGAAAATCCTACACAATGCACGTTCTCTTCGAGATTTCAGTGAGACTACAAGATGAACTAAATACTCTGAACTTAAGTAACTAGGGGTTGCTTCACCGAAACACGATGTTTAATCAATAATAAAAAATTATTTTTCAAAACAATTCAAGACAGACCCGTAGTCACTGCCAGCAACGGCTGATATAGGCATTGGGTGGTCAGGAGTGAGCGGGTAATGCAGCTGAGAAGTGGGGAAGAAGGAGTGACTGAGAGTTGGATTTGGTCAGCACTCATCATGTAAATGTGGAAACAGTAATTATGATGACACAATATTCACATACACCTTATGGAAAAATCCTTGACACCGCATCCTGGTAGTACATGTAATCTCACTTAACTTGATCATTCACATCTTTGCCAAAGGAATGGTCATTTGTCATTTTATATTTAATATGCTGTTTGGCTCATACGCTGGTTGGTTAAATGAGAATTTTTGATAGGAAAATCCTACATGCGCTTCAAAGTATCCACCCAAAAGTTCTCAGGGGATGGGGCAGGGAATACTGGGGTGGGAGGTGAGGTAAATTTCAAATCTGATTTCAACCTCGAGTCGATTCCCCAAAGGTTAGTATAGGAGCGCTGTAAAGAACTTTCTCAGTATGTGTTCCAGCGTTAAGAATGTATGTAAGTATCGGTGGAACCGTTGATGTATCCCCCGAAATTGCGAAAGTGTTAGCGGTATCCCGGCACACTTTCACTAAATTGTGGCTGGGAAAAAGGTCGGAGTCATACGCGCAAGGTTTTAGCCAACAGGACCAATTCTACGTTTTGCCGCTTCTTCTATTCTAAAACCACCCGCTTGACCAACTACAAGCCCTCACTCCCCTCCTCTCGCTCATCCAGCTCTCACCACGCTATAAGGCACACTCATTTCGGACCAACTGAACTCGCATCCCTCTCGGTTCCGTATGAACAACGTTCCCCAGATTCTGCTGATGATTATTGTGATTTAAATGGCTCCCTCATGGTCCCTCTGACAACCGCATGTGCTCCAGCCACAGGACCATCATGAGGACCCTGTGGACCCCGTCGGCTCATCCAAGTGCAGTGGAAGTGCTTGGGGATAAAGCTGGAGCGAGTTGTAATTTGACGGCCTTTGTGAATTTTTTATAAATTTTCCCACCAACGATGCGGGAGGACGATGCACGCGAGAGAATCATCCGGGATTCTGCGGCAGGGACCTTGTCGACCCATGCTCAGCCCTCACAAGAGCTGATGCGGACGCTGATGATGGTGTTGATGGGATGTCTGTACATATGTGTGTGGGTTGAGCAGGATCATATCCTCAAACTCCCTCTTGACTCCTTCACACAGCTCGGAATCTACTCCGGGAAAGGAATAGCCCCGGGTGACAGAGCCGCCGTTGATGAGTGAGATGAGAAAGTCGTAGCTACGACGAGGAACTCACCTCATCCTCCTCCTCTTCCACCATCACCGCCTCACCCTTGCACGAAAACAATCTCCGGTCCAGATTCGGTAGAGTTCCCGGGCCCCGGTCTTCATCTCTACGTAGTTCTTGGGTGGGTGGAGGAGAGTCCGAGGACTGGATTGGAGTACATAACTACCCTGGTGGCACCATTACTGAGGGCTCCATACCAGAGAAGACCCTGTCAATCTAGATTAAAAATGTGCTCCCGGCACGGATCCATGTGTGCTGCGCTAATGGATTTTGACAGGCAGCGTAGCATGATACGAAATAATAATGTTAAAATATTAGTCACCCCACGGTAGACACACACACGTACAGACACTCTCCAGCCCGGAGTCATCGCCCGCATAAGCAGAAGTGATGGAATCCTGGAGAAGCCAAACGTGGCTAATGTCAGCCTGTGTCGTCTTTCTATTGCCTCCGTGAAAATGCACTCTTCTGTCAAATAATGTGCTCGACAAAGGGATTTCCTCCTCGCCATGCAGTAATATAATTTCTATACATAAGTTCAGGTCTTCACCCATTTCACACACACACACACACACACACACAGACGACCGAATACATCTCGCACATAGATTCAAAAATCCATCACCCATATTAGTGACACACAACCTTCCATACACACACACACACACATAAGCACCGCTCCTGATACTCCTGCAAATTCAACTGCGGCACATTACGCACTCCATCCGTACTAATACACACTAGGAAAGATTTGGATTTGATTTCACCAGGTAGCTCCTCATATTTGTCCCAAGCCAGGATTGAAGCCACGCAGGAGCTCCACATATGGAACAACTCTGCGGACCATCACACTCACTGATTGAGAGACTATAAAAATCCCGAGAATACTCTCCATCGACTTTAGCCTTTCAAGGCTTCTCAAAGACTCTCACAGTGGGAGAAGCCAGCAGCGGTGTAGAAAACTGGAACTTTACTTTCTCTCTCTCAGTCAGTCAGCCAGTTTCCCTCCCCCACTCCTCGGCCGCGCATAAATTTCCCAGCTATGAATTTTAAGGTTTAAATTAGCTTGAAGGGTTCTTGGCAACCCACACGGGCAACTCGGATGTGTGGATCATGAGATAGCTTTGACAAAAAGGAAGGGGGAGAGTTTTCCCCGTCGGGGGAAAAAATCTGAAGAAATCCCATCGTCCCAGCTCAAAACCCCTGGAAATACGATCATGTTTTCCCCCCAGTGTAGCAGAACTCCCTCACCAGATACACTGTATAAATTCCAGTCCCAGCTGAGCTATCACACCAGACTGGAGATGGGAGGAATGTTTCCCAAATTACCGTATTGTAGAATAGCTCGGCGCTATAGGGGGAGAAATAATGGAAGGAACGGCGGAGAGTTGAGAAAGCGAAAGAATAAAAATAAGGTTTTCGAAACAGTTCAAGTTCTTCAAGTAATCCGCCAGCACATTTCATCATCTTTATGACTGTCTAATTCTATTAAGTCCTCTCGCACTATAAAACCTGTGGGAAAGTGAGTGCTTGGTTGAGTGAGTTCTGTTGTGTGTGTGTGTGTGTGTGTGTGTGTGTGACTGTGTATGTCCCTGTGTGGGCTTTGTATGAGTGTTGGAGAGGCAACACGCACCCGCCGCCGCCGTCGTCGTCGTCATCGATACACTCCTCCGCGCTCACCTCAACTTCCATTCCGCTCATGATAATTAAAGCCTCATAATAAGGTTTAAAAAGCTCTTTCTAACCGCCAGCCGGAGCCGCTAAAATAGTCGGCTGGGGAGGAGGAAGGACGGTATGGAGGCAAAGGTAGGGCAGAGAATTACGACGGAATTATGTTTAAGCTCCTTTCCCGTCCCCCCATCCGTCCGCCGTCATTGTGGGCCGGGTGAGAGGCTATAGGGGAAAAGGTTCGGCGGGAGGAGGAACCGAGGCAAGGGCTCTGACGGATCAACTCCGCGTCTTTCTGGATAATGACTTCATTATTGAGCGCTGCTGCTGCTCCCATGCTCCAGAATTCAGGAGGTCCGTTCCACCGTCTCTCCGCACGCAGTTCCCAGTCCCCTTTCACCTCCATCCTCCTAAGCGCGGCTAATTCCTCTCCGTCCTCGCGCACCCACCGGAACTCTGCTATGTCAAACCATCGTGCTGACAGATGTGGGTTGAGACTCACGGATAGTGGAACTGCATGGTTTACCTGGATGTGACAATGCAGCTGATAGTCGTTCCAGTCCTATCATTAGTTTCAACATATATTGTCACTCAAAGGGACAAAGACGGCGAATGGAGGGGAATTTAAATCTGGCTTTGTTATAGTGTGTGTGTGTGCAGGGGCTGCTAACTCACTGCCCATATGGGTCGCTTTCTCCCAGTTGCACAGAGAGCCGCTTGCGGGAATTGGAATAGCGTATAGCTACTCCTCATTTGTACTCGCATATCCTGACATAACAAAACTTTCTCTTCCGCCACTCCTTCTCAAGGATCAAAGACCTGAAGACAGTATATAGATTGGAGACAATGAAGGGAAAGTGAGAGAAAGTCAATGAAAATATTTTAGCTAAATGTCTTCCCACCGTGGATTTTCACTTCAGGTGGGAAGGAGAAAGTCGAACCTGGATCAGAGGACATTTTGATGGATTTGTGCCTACAAGGGATTCCAGTGGCGAGTCCCCTGGAGCAGAACATCGCCGTGGACAATAAAGGGGGTTAAATAAGCCGAGGGATATTGTTCCGGAAACTGTTCCACTCATTCCGCGGTATTCCTAAGGCAGCTATAATTACACGGGTAAACTCTATCACCACACCACTGCTTTCACCTCCTGGTGATCATTTCCCGTGTATCCCCGCAGGGGCAGGGTATTAGGCAAATGCTTTGAGCCCTCCGACTATGTAATTGGCACAGGTTTACACTATAAGTGGATCTCACCCACGGACCCCCAAACACACAATATATGCCAACTCCTCGTCGTCCACAACTTGACAACATTCTCTGGCATCATGAAAGGAGGCAGGGTATCCCGCTCCTGTGACAACAGCAGAAGAGGTCTTTGTATGGCTCCCCACCCCAATCAGTCCAATCAACAGCGGACTCAACGGGATTAGCAAAGCTTGAGAGAGTGTGTTAGGTCGACGCGGACGTGACAGGCTAATAAGTTGTTGCTCCGTCATTATTATTGGAAGATTCCGAAGTGGGGATCCAATGGGGAATACTAGAGCAATAATAATCATAATAAAGTCACCATTGTTTTCCCCAAGGACTCCCCCCGTAGCATCATTTCACATTCACAGGGGTTAATTACGATTCGAGTGAAAGTTTGTACAGTGGAGAAAGTCATGGGAGCGGGTCGTGTTTCCGTGAGGTGGAAACCGGAGCGCCTTTGTTCCTTTCCCCAGTCTGCTGGAATTCGGCAGGGCTGCTCGTAATAAACTCTTTGGGAGTAAATCAGATGGGTGGGGAGCAGAAAGTGAGTCCGCGTGCCCTTTAATTTAAGATGCGTCGCTGAGATCATCAATCTCCTTTCTTTGAAATTCCAGACACTCTCAATGATTTCCCCTCGTCCACGTGTGTGGGCTGAAGTGAGTGAGTGTGTGGGTAAAGGATGTGCAGGTGTATGTGCGTGTGTGTGCGCGCGCGTATGTGCGTGGATGTCCGTGTCTGTGTGAGTGCGACGCCTGAGAGTTAGGGGGGAACGTGAAGCGGAACGTAACTTGACCTCTGTGCGCCGACTTTCACCCTTGAGCTTCGGCGGCACACCAATCCCCTGACTCTTCACGGGGCTAATATTAAAGCTCAGAGACTCTGCCAACCTGGCTCTCCTCCCTCTTTATCTCCCGTTACCGGTCCGTGTAATTGCTCTCACTTTTCCCAACCTCTTAAAATGACAGCGGAGTGGGAGTTTTTGGGGGGTGGGAGCCCTTTGGAAAGGCCTTTGTTGCGGCCCACTTGCCCACTCCATTTCGCTAGTGGTGGTGGTGGTGCGGACCTAGTGCCCTCCTAGCCCGGTTCCCGTTGCCTGGCTCCCACACACACACACGCACACATGTACACTGTCCATTTATCTTGCTCTTTCACCTCACTTTCCCCCCAGCTCTCAACTTATCAAGGTCTTTGATCCGGTGAGGAAGCTAACATGAGTGTGAGAGACAATTACAGAGCTCTCGTTTATACAGTCCCTCGAATCCAGTCACTAATCAAACTAGCTTCCTCTTCCTTTCCTCCTCTTCTCTTTCTCTACGTTTTTACAACTTCTCTCCGCGCACATTTTGTACCATCCCGTTGGCCCCATTAGTTGACGAACTAATTAAGGAAGGAATCAGCCGGATGGGGTTTTGCCCTGAACCTAAAGGCGATAGCATTACCTCATTTATAGATGGAGGAGCATGGCGGTCCTCCCTAATATGTGAGTCAATGCAATAAGGAGTTGATCCCTTCCTCCGAGGGGCTGGTCTGACTGGGTCAACAATAACCCGGAGGTATTCTCCCACCACACCCACCAATATAATAGCGGCACCACTATGTGGAAGCCCTTCCGGAACTTTAGAACTGAGCACAGAAAGGAGGTTCGTATCGGATAGCGGGCTCCACCGACGTCATCAGTAACCTCAAGCTTGTATTTAGAAAGTTTTTACTTCGCCAAGGGGATCCCGGCTATATTTTCAGGCACGGTTGTGATCCTCATCTCGTCTTTGAATCGGGAATAGCGTCCAAATACATACTTTCACCAGCTGGTAAAAATGCCAAGTAATCCCTCGTCATTCCAAGGACGTAGTGAAGACAGACACGAGTGATATTATCCCGGCATGTAGGACAGTAACTAAGGACGGCTGGGGCTGGAGTGGAGAGAATCCCTGAATGGAAAATAATGTGGGCGACACGAGGAAACTGATAGGGAAAATTAGAGGAGAAAGTGGTGACCAACTGATTGAAAGCGCCTCAAAGTATGGTCTTTGGAGCTGTATAAAGCGTAATGATATTGTGAGATGTACCAAGATGTTCTCATGGTGCTGAAGAAAGGGTAGGCGAAGGGTACCTCCCGCAGAAAGACACCGTATGGTGGAGTAAGCTCATGGTGATAGTAAAGAGTTATTGGAGCCAAATATCCGGTCTTTGGAGAAAGCGGAGGAGAAAGACACACACACACACACACACACTTTACAGCCCCATTCAGGCCCAAGGATGAACGAGCGCGGATGAGGGGAAGGTTTATGATTTCATAAATACTTAAAAATCAAGCCGTTTATGCAGGAGGACATGTGGTGGGCACCAAGGCGAGTGATACGCATTCGGAGGGGAGACGGAGAAAATCAGAGGATGAAAGTGGGAATTGAGAACTTTTTTCACTACTATGACAAAGAAGATATGAGGAAAATAGGAAATTTCCTCGGAAAATTGTCCTACCCGTATTATTTTTTCGGATCTAAACGGTCGGAACGGCTTACGAAGGCGTATTCAAGGGAGAAAATGCTACAAGTTTTCCCGTACACACGGACGCACGCGTGGACCCCATACATAGCCCCTTTTCACCACTTCAAACGAATACATGGGAAGGAGCCTTTGGATTGTTCCAGATAAAAAAAAGTTTGATTCTCATATGAGGACTCTGCCATTCTTTAACATTCGTTTAATCTGATTTCCGCCTTCTTCATCTTCCTCGTCGTCGTCTTCTTCTTCTTCTTCTTCTTCTTCCTCTACTTCTTCATATTTGCGGAGCAAGTTTATACAACCGTCGCGAAGCCCTCAAAGCCGTCTGGCTGTGAATGGTGTCTACGTGTGTATGCATGTCTGAGCTAAGCTTAACTTGAAAGAGCATTGCTATACGATCCGTATTATATTAGTAGTTACCACAGGAGAAAGCAGAGATGCAAAGACGTATAAGCTCAAGCATTATGAGTGAACCTTGTCTACTTCATCCGGCCCAAAATACAGACTAAAGTGTCAATAACCCTGTTTTTGAACAACAAAATATGAGCACGAGGTGGGGTTTGTTCGTCAACAAACTATTATTTAAATCAAGGTCAAGGGTTTGCAAGCCGTTTAATGTATGGTTCATTAAAATTGGGCGAGTAGCCGTGATTTCTTGGTGGAAATTTAAATTCTCGATTTTTTAACGTACACTTCAATTATGCCTTCGAATCTGTCCAAACTGCACAATAATTCACAAGTATAGTTCATTTACACAAGTGAGTACGACAACTTAAATGTTACCTCCAGGATCAAAGGTTTGGGTCAGCTGGGATTTTGCTCTCGATTTCCCCAACTGTGACCTCGGTTAACGCAACTTTCCGACTGCAACAATATGACCTCCTGACCCACCTCCAGAGTATACATAGCTAGTTTTGGCCGTTTGGAAGGAGTATGAAATTGAAATGGCCATTTATGCCCGTGTTGAAAAGCTGGAAAACTTTTCACGGGGTCATAAAAACTGAAGCAGATGCTACATTTTAATAAATCGCGTACCAAAGGATTCCCTAAATAAATAAATATCCTTTGTCGACTTGGTCTAACTCACTGGAACTTTATTTAAAAACAATGTTTGACACAGCAGCCTGGGACACCCTGTACGCGTTGGGCCGGTGCAGTGATGGAAATGGGAAAACTTCCCCGTCACAGACTCGTCCGAGCGGGAGCATAAAATTTTTTAGACAGGCCCGAAATCCCCATTGTTTCCCCGCCTTGCTCACACTTGATTCCATTTATGTTGCTTTATTCCAGAAGAGGCTCATCCCGGCGGAAGAATCCCCGCTCCGGTTGCATTCAAATAGACTCTGAAATGTCCCGGATTAAAATGGGAGGGAATGGGACGTAAAATATTCTGGTGGGAAATACGGACGCCGCACACACACACACACAGCATGGTTTCCCTGGGACAACTCCACTCAAATTTAGGCCCCCTTACTGGCTCAAGTCATTTGTTCAAGTACTTTATGTGTATGTCCGGTGTTTACTGTGAGAAATGAACCTCTTGACAGTGGGTACATTAATTGAGTTAGTTCCCCCGCGGTCCAGTCCGGCCCCGGCCAACGTGACCCTCCCAACCCGTGCGGAGTGGGTCTGAAGTGAGACCATGACTTTTCCCATCCTGGACTGCCTTCTTTCAAGCGGGCAATGTGGATGGAATGAACCAGAAAATGTCCCGTTGTTCGTCATGTGAACCGATCTCAGAACGATGGGGACGGGGCCTCCGCCTCCGTGTGCATTATTGGAGTGAGTGGGTGACTCCGGAGAAATTCCTACACTATTTCCCACTCAACCTATGAATTCTTGTGGAAAACAACAGAGGTAATTCCGAGGCTATAAATAAAAAAGGAGAATATCATTTCCGGCAGTATAATCTATCGACTGTGAGACGAACGTTAAGAGAGGGATCATACTATCCCATGTGGTGTTACCACCGGTAGTTCGGATTAGGTTCTGCAATCTCACAGTCAGTTATTTTTTTCTTCTGGCACAAATCCGAACACACACACACGCACACATCCCTTTAATCTGCCATGTGCAATGGCCGTAAGCAGTGAGTTCTGTATGAGTGAAATACGGCTCCATTGGCGCTTGGCACTTTGAATCACTGAGCGTGCTCTGATTCACAGATCGTCCAAGAAACGGACTTGATGATGATCATGCCGTCCGCCGCCGCCTCCTTCTCCTCCTCCTCTCCCTTCAAATCCGCTCCTCCGCGGTTGTTGCTTCTCCGAGTCCCACAGGAAGGAGCCGCCGAGGATATTATGCAGGCGAATGGTTGATGGAGGGAACTGGCTGGGAAAACTAAGCTGGAATCCGATAAGTTACGCCTCGTAAAAAAAATCCTTACTCCGAGAGTCTTGGCATGAATGGTGTTTTAGGGAGGAGGCTGGGGCTTGGTCACGGAAATATCTGGATCCCTCCAGATAGGGAACCCCCTTATCCGCCCCGTTCGCTGAGCGCACGTTGCACATTGGCCAGCCACTTGATTTATGCACTCAACGTAAAAATTTCATGAAATTCAGCCGGCGAGGGGGATGAGAGTCTATTGAGGACGTCGGAGGTTTATCTGGAGGAGCCATGCTACCGACATAATGTGACCGATGATGGTGGTGGAACGCCCGGGATGTTTTACATTTTAAATCCTGAGCAACAGAAGAGAGAGAGAGCCGCCGATACAGTACGCCAGTTGGGGGATCCCCACGTTGGGAATTTATCACAGGCAAGCCGCCGGCTCATCCTTCACATTCACCGTGCAGACGATGTTCTCATGCAGTGCCGGAGCCCTTCGCACCCACACACCCACACACATAATAAGTGATAAATGAATTGTTATGGGCCGGGTTATGGAAGTAATATAATGAACTCCCTCCGCGTAATCATCCACGCAATGTTCCCGGTCAAGTAGGGGTCGCGGTGACGGGGACACAGCTGTCTCGGAAATTTCACCCTCAACCGTCAACTCCCGTTGTCACGTTGGCGGCAGAAGCTGCGGCTGCTGGCAGTTGCTGCACAGGAACTCATTGTAATTGAAATGGAGTGGTGCCCGGGTGCAGAAAAATTCAGCTCATGGGCCACACGCAACGGCCCCATTGCTTTTCGAGAGGCTCATCTCCTCACGACATATGCGCTCATCTGTGTGGGCCTGCGTGTGTCCGGGTCTCTGTGTGTGTGCGTTTGTGTGTATGAATCTGTATGTGTGCGTGTGTGTGTATGAATCTGTGTGTGTGCGTGTGTGTGTGTGTGAATCTGTGTGTGTGCGTACGTATAAGTGTGTGCGGGCGTATTTGCGTTTGTGTGGTGAAAGTCAAAAGGGAAAGCATCGGGCTCAACAGGAGTATTCCCAGTGTCTCGCATGTAAATTGGCGAGACAAGACATGCTGCCACGAGTCTCCGCTTCCTCTCCAGCCGCCGGAATCATCATGGATGGAAGTAAAGAGGGTTGGGGAGAGATAAGGACCTCAGTGTTATTTCACAAATTATCCGTCTTGGCAGCCACACACACACAGTGCTTTCCCCATCTAACTGCCGTGCCTCAAATGTGCTCCCTCTCCTCCTCCGTGAGTCATGAGCAGGGGGTAGGAACAAGCTGTGCGTCCCCTAAAGTTTGAGTTAAAACTCTGTTCGGATTATAAATGAGTTCAATTATTATGTCCCTACGCGAGTTGATGAGATTTGTCTTCGGCTGACGGCACAGTCATCCACATACGCTCCCATAAGCACCGCCTGCCACCGTCGTGGGTTGCTGCACGGCCACACCCGCAGTGTGCTAGGAGCGGAGTGCAGTACGGCGAGGAGGCGAGACCACAGGGGCCACCACTCCCACTCCTCCTCCTCCCAGTATAAACCACGAGCAGATTGTCTTGAGAAAACAGTTGCCTTCACGCCGCCGCCGCCGCCCATCGTCGTCATTCTTATTCTCCAAGTTCCGATCCCATCCTCTCCGACACGGTGGTGACGATCTCCACATTCCCAACATGAAGCCGCATACATAGAGAGGCTCAAAAAATCATTTGCTTGAGCCCTAAGTCGATTTTAGTCTTGCCAAACTTTGTCCAACCAATCCTCCTCATCCTCCGCCTCATCATCATCATCATCATCATCGTCGTCGTCATTCATCCCTCCCGCCACGTTCCTCCTTGCTAGCCCAAGTAAAAATCCTTGCGGCTTCCGTAATGATCCCCGTAAACCTCCATGTGGTTTCCGGCAAGCCCGTTAAAAAGCTCGCATAGTTGAAACAATTAAGCGGAGAAAGCACTCCTCCATGTATGACTAGTCCGCGTTTCCCCTTTCTCATTCGTATGACTGGGTTACTCCAACCAATCGGGCTCAGGTAGCTTCCCGCACGGGCTTCATTGTCGCAAGTCATCCATGGCGTTCCTTCCCCACAGACTCATGAGGGGTCGACTACAGGTCGACAAACTCACAGTCAGTGGTTATTCCACTCATGCTCAGCTTGAGCACTTAGTGACCAATTAGATGGTAAGGATGACTTTAATGTGAACGGAGAAAGCATACGAGAGAAAGCGGCGAAGCTAGTGTGAGCCTGCAAAGGGTTACATCAGCCCCTACTTTCTCTCTCGCTTTCTCCCTCTGACATACATAAATTTGGCGGAACAGTCTGGAATGTTCGTATGAAACGGTACGGAAAATTACTACGTTCCATCCACCACGTTCTAAGAAGAGAAAGTGAGAGGAGCAGCCGTAATAATCATCTTTGATTCCTAAACCATGGGATTTCCTGAATTCCTCATCAAGTGGGCGGGAGAGGGAAGTTGTGATAGGCGTATGATAGTCATGGCGGGGCTGACGATGTTGATGATGATGACGAAGATGATGATGATTACTTTCGTAACGCTCGCCTGACTTTTTGCATTTGGGAAGGAGAGGCGGAGTTATTCCGGTGTAACTTTCCTTCCCCTCAAAACTTGCCCAGCCAAATCGTTGGTGGTGGTGGTGGTGGTGGTGGTGATACACACTTGAGCCGTCATTTTCTCCAATCCACCGTACATATGCACATACATATAGGCACGCATAGCCAACTCCTTCCGCCCGAGCGTGAGGTTAAACACTTTAATCAGCTTTAGCTCACTTCGTCGGCTCCACTAGTGCGGAAGAAATAAGGGAAAGGGTGAAGCTGGCTCGGTGGGATTCTGAGATGAAGGCTATGTATATAGATATAGTAGTACAGTAGTAGGTTTGCGGCCGCGCCTCGCCCTATCAGCATCCATAGTTCGCACCAGTTGTAGAGGGCGGAGGTAGATAGGGTGGAAGTGAGTGGAGGCCGTATGTTCCCTCCCCACCACCCCACCCCACCCCCTTATATTATTCGTTGGAATGAAGGCAGTGGGTAATCGCTCGGGCGGGATAGGATATCTATACGGGCAGGTTTTGATTTATTCCCACTGCTGCACTACTCTGTTTCCCGGGGAAAATGAGCCAGTGATAATGGGTGCTTAATTATTTTTCTCATTCGGCTCCGTAGCCGCGCTTCTACACATGTATATGCTATATGTATATATATGTATATATGTTTATTCTATGTAGGGCGAGGAGTCATACTGTGGTGAAGAAAGTGATGGTGTGGTGGTGGTGTGGTGGTGGGTATGTATGCGGGCGTGTGAGGGTATGTCCATGTGCGGGACAAGGAGTGATGATGATGATGATGATGATGATGATGATGATGATGATGATGGGAGGAGGGTGGTGGGTGGTGGGGATGATAAAAGTTGGACGTACCCTTCGTCCTCCAAGGCCACCCCCACCCTACCCGTCTCCGAAGCTGGGCAGACATGTGTATAGTAGTTGTACATACTACAGTGGGGGAACATTTTCGGGAATGAACTGGTGAGTTGTGAATTGAACATGATGATTTCCCGGGGCTATAGTGCGCGCCGTTTGGCGTTAATGCTTCCCGCTCCCTCGCTTCCTCCAATCACTTTATGCTCATTTCAGAGTCTTAAATCCAGAAAGTTTTGGCACGGGCCGGGACTCCGCGTCTCCTCCCGCACGCACAAACGCAAACACACACACACACACATACATATGCACACAAACACATACACACACGCACACCGTCGACACTTCCCTCAGCCCATTGAGGGTATTTTTAAGATTTAAAGTCATCATAAGACAGAGAAAAAGCAATAAGCTGGTGTTTATAATTTTGAAACTTGACTATAATGTCCTATTCTAGACGTCGGGCTAGACTTATTTTCATATTTTCAAAATAATTCCTACGCCTCCCCCATGGACGCAATGCCCGTCCCAGCGTGGAAGTTCCAAAAGCTCAACAACAACTCGTGAGATTTTAAAAAAATTGCGTCCACGCACATACGCACACACACACGCAAACACTTACACACACATACACGCACGTCCTGATTATGCTCCCCCTCTAAAATGCCATCACACTCTTAGCCAGCAGCAGCGGAAGCCGGGGCGGCCGAAGTAAACTTCCCGACGCTTTCAAGCAATCCACTTAAAATCAGTCATAATAATTTCATTTTATTTTTCTCAACCCGGCTAGGAATTCCGTGATTACTACAGTGCGTCCCACCCGGCTCCGGCCCGTTTATCCCCCTCCGCCGGAAGCTGTGAGGCTAAGGGCAAGGGGGCCCTGCCGCCGGCTGGAGTCACAGTAGTAATAAATTGGTAGTGTAAGTAACTGCATGGGGAGTGTAGTGTGTGATGCGTGTAAGAGTGGGCCGCCGTTATTTCAAAGCTCAACGACGACAAAATTACTAATTCAATAATTCCCGGCTGTGCTCCAGTCTCACTTGTCCATTTGCTGGGTCCTTAAAGAAACATCGGTGGAGGGCGGCGCGGAGCGCCTGGATTCCCCCCTGTTGTATGTATGGGTGTGGTGGGATAAATTTGAATTTTTAATCGAGTATATACTTACATACATATGTACATGGCTTTCACTCTTATATGCCTGTGGGTATAGGAGGTACTACGTGTGGGACACTACCGCTACGATCCCATTTACCCGGCTCGCACAATACACACACACACACACACACTCCTTAAGACTGGTTAATTTATCCCGCTTTTACAACCGCTCGTAAAGTCCCGACCAGGTGTTCATGTCCAATAATCGTTGACGGGAGAGAGTGAAGTGGAGTAATATGGTTGTTACGGCGGTAAACGTGTCGACGTGCCAGCTCGTCGTAAACGCAACACTACTAACACTATATACTCTCCCTCGCTCCCCATTCAAAAATCCCCGGCCGACTCCCTCTCCTCATGCGGAACTCAACTCTGGTTTCATCTCTCCACGGCACGGCATAGCACTCTCAACTTGAGGGAGAGACAGAGAGCCACGGAGCCAGAGCGGGAGGTGGTCGTGTGAGTCACAACAGGACAGGACTATGTGTCGGTGGCGTGGATGCCTTACTGCAGTAATTGCTCCTCCAATTATATTACACTCCTGTCATCTGGGCTACTACAACTACTACCACTATTGCTACCACCACTACTACTACTACTTCTATGCTACTACCACCTGCACCATCTGAGTCAAAGCAGGGACTCTCAGTCTGACCTTAATGTCACATGCGGACCATGTGCTACTGGTATGTGTTTGTATGTATCGGTGTGTGCAGATGTGTGAGCATGTGCATGTGTGTGTGTGTGTGTGTGTCTTTTTTTTGGCTGGCCCACGGGAGGACTGGGAAAAATGGGTGGACTTGCGGTTGACGACACCCTACCCTTTTCCAGGGTAGGGTAGGAAAAGAGAGGAGGATATATGCGATGAGGTCCGACGGCGGAGCACTCTTTGAAATCAATACGACTTGAGTCAGCCAGCCACACACACACACACACACACACACACACACACACACACACACACACACACCAGCAATACTATTAGTCATCTAAAAAGCCGTTGGCATGACCGCGTAATCTCCCATATGCTACCGGCTTGAGGCCAGTCCAAAAGGAATGAAACTCTCCTCGGCCCTGCATCCCGGGAACCGCTTGTGGTTGTTCCACAAAGGGAATTCGATCCTGGGGAAAAAATGGGGAAAAGCAAGAGGCTGATCATACCACAAAAACACACATACACACACACACACACACATACATATATATATATTGTTTGTATTTCTCTACTCCGCTCAATGCTCACTCCCGATCCCTTCCTTTCGTCCTCGCCTCCTCCGTCGTCGTCGTCCTCCCCACAAGTGAGTACGACTTAAAAAGAGTAATAGTATGTTCCCTTTTCGGCTCCGGACATACTGACATAAAGGCAGAGGCACACTCCTGTCATACTACTCCTTACGACGACTACTACTACCACCATCAGCACCACCACCGCCGCACACACACCACTTCCGCATGTGGCTCGTTGCAATTACACGATTATATATAGTTGTCATGTGCCGCCTTTCCCTGAATTGACCCAGGCGGGTCGTATATTATTTCTTATATTACTCCTTTTCCCCGAATAGTACAAACCCTAACTTTTTGTCTCCAGCTTTTTTCTCCTTCTTCTTCTTCTTCGTTGTCGTTACGTCGTCGTCGTTTTCTTGTTCTTCTTGCTCTTCTCCTACTTCGTCTTCAAAAAGACGAAAGGCGGGAAGGGGGAAATTGGAGGAAGAGGAAACTCATGGATGAGTAGGGAAAGACGCAAGATGCGTGGATGTGGCTAGCTGAGTACACTACAACTACTACTACTACTACATGGCCATTATAAATCCCCCTCAGCCCATCCGAATCTCCCGGTGGGATAAGACTATTTACTGTGTGGATGTGTAAGGAAAAGCCTCCGTGTATCCCTTAATCCATCCCAAGGTTTCTCCACCGCCCCCTCATTCCGTCTTCAATACACATACCCCGCGCCGCACAATTTCCCCCCGCTGGTCATGACTCCAAAACTTTCTGTGTGTGGCGGGTCTTTGCATGTAGGATGCAAGTTGCATATGCAACTTGCGCTCCCCCTGCAATATTGCATTATATATTTGGTTGCATTATTGGTGCCATTATTTGGGCGGCCCGGCGAAGTCAGATGGGATAAGGACGACATCTCTGCTGTTGTGCAATTGTGTGAGAGGTGGGGCTCGGGACGGGAGAAGTTGGCTCGTCGGCGGCATTCGCTCAAGATCCCTCATCACATCTCCCCCATGACTCACGTCGTTATCCCTTGTAATGGTGGGGAATGGAGAGGGTGAAAGGAGTGGCGGTCGATACGTGATAAGGCCGGACGGCAGAGGGGAATTCCATAACTTATGGGGGAAACTATGGGATCTGTACTTACAGGAGTGAGTCCTGTAGTACGCTCATGGAGGAAATATCCGCTCCGGCATCGAACCGATATAACTTCCCCCTCCAGTCTCTCGCATACTCACGCACATACACACACACACACAGAAATACACACGCACGCACACACACAAATACACACACACGCACACACACAAATACATACACGCACACACACAAATACACACACACACACACACGGAAATAGACACACACGCGTACACACAAATACACACACGGAAATAGACACACACGCGTACACACAAATACACAAAAACGCACACACATAAATGCACACATACGCACACACATAAATACACGCACACGCACACACATAAGTACACACACAAATGCACACAGACGTGAACTTGCAATGAAGGCCGGGCTCACATGCGGGGGAACGTGAAGGACCTGAGATGCAGCAGACACATGCAGACAGACGCAGCAGGCACATTGCCGGCACACGCACCCCCTCACACATGAGTCGGGCCAGGATGAGGGGTTCCGGAGTGAGGATTTTATGCATCTTCCCTTCCCCCTCCGGAATTCCCAGCAGACCCTACAGACATCCGCGACCCTACATTTATGCACTGCCATGCTTTTGTCCGGACTCGACTCATCCCAGACTGACTGAGATGATGTGGGTGAGGTTGAGAATAGGGCGATGCGATAGGGAGGGTTGTGTGCGTTCACGACTGTGTTCGTCCGTCTATTTGTGTGGCCGTGGCCGTGCGGTGTTGGTGGCAGTACAGTATAGCCTTGTCGTCGTACAGTAGTGTGAGCCGTGGTGATGGCAGGTTGGCAACGGCAAACAGGCCATAGACCACCAGTCCAAAGTAGTTAGCTCCAAGAAATCAGTCGTCAACTCTACACTGGTACAACAGGAGGGTAAGGCAGCCCGCCGGTACTGCCGGATTCTCTTCTTCCGTTCTTCCGCTCACATCCCATCGTTCCCCTCCAAGAAGATCCTCTCCTTCTGCTCGTGGGTGGGCCCGTTTCGTTCAAGTTGTTGGTGGCGTTGTTGTTGTTGTTACAATCGTGAGGCCTATGCAGCCCTTTTCCACTGCTACAACGACCCAGCTCCCATTTCACTCCGGGCAATCCACGACATGGTGAAAATGGGACGTTTCGGTGAAGATATCTAAATATCCTTCCTCAATTCCCAGACGAAATTCCACACGTCCTCGCACATCCCCTCCGACTCCTGGTTGTCCCTTGAAAATATTGCGAGTTGATTTAATGGGTGTGAGAGCAAGAAGTAGCGGCACGGCCATACATGTGAGAGTTACGGCTCCACTATAAGTTATTGGAGGAGTGAACCATTGAGCAAAAGTGTTAACTATTAACATTCCAGTGATATATGTATATACTCCGTGGTTCGGCAGAGACTAGAGGAGCGGCAGATAGTGTGTGTGTGTGCGTGTGTGAGTGTG
Source organism: Pseudobourletiella spinata (assembly GCA_009870155.1). NCBI lineage: Eukaryota > Metazoa > Arthropoda > Collembola > Symphypleona > Bourletiellidae > Pseudobourletiella > Pseudobourletiella spinata. The sequence goes on along the minus strand of WJFA01000073.1, from coordinate 2,666 downwards.
CATGTGTGTGCCATGAGACTGGGGAAATTTTCGCCTCACTTTACCAGCAAACCCTGCAATTCCAACCGTGCTGCTCCTGCTCCTGCCACTAGTGCTGCCGCCGCCGCTACTGCTGCTGCTGCTGCTGCTGCTGCTGCTGCCGCTGTCGCTGCCATTGCCACCATTGTTCCGTCGTATAGTAATACAGATGTGGAAGCATAAAAGACGGCTCTCTCAGAGTGGAAGTGACTCATCCAGACGGACCCGCCTGCGCTATTTCTGCATTGTACCATTATCCTAAAGCATCACAGTATCCTTCATCTTCATCATCATCATCATCATCAAGATCATCACCACCATCATCATCATCAACATCAATATCAGTATCATCATTTCAAGTGTGCGAGAACGTCACTACTGCGTGCTACATATCCCTTACATTCGTCAAATTATTGAAATTTGGACACGAAAGAATATCATATTTTTGCAACTACAACCCTCTGAATTCAGCGCGTTGAGAAATCCTCCACTGAATTGCATCATTCACATTATTGGGTTGGAGAGGTAGTCTTACATGTACAGGTAGGGAGAAGAAGTAGTGCTTAAAGCGAGCCTGACTGACTTGAGAAACTCGAGACGCTCTCACACTTTGTCTGCCCGTATATAGGATAATAGGATTCCTGCTGTATGTACGCGCCTCTGTATGGACGAGTGCCTCTGCGTATCGACCCGTAACCCTCCCATTCTTACACCACTCACACGAAACATCAACAACAAGTCAAGGGCCATCTGTAGGCAAAGTAACTTTTGAGTGTGAGCCTGCCTCCAGTCGCATATCATTGCAGCCCTTGGACTCCACACACTACTCGTAGTATTCCCACACCGTCTCCCAACTCCACTCGCTCCTCGTCCATGAACATCTATTACTAATACTACTACTGCTACAACTACTACATGGGATAGAAGTGAATCTGTCAGGAGACAGGATGAGCAAGGCTCTGAGGAAATTACTGGGGACGGAGCTGGCCCGCCATGGACGACGAGTTTCTGTGGAGGAAATCCCGCCGGGGGCCATCCTTGGCCTCTACTTTGTCGGTAATTCAATTTCGCCCACATCAAAGCGTCACACATATGCCGCGTGCCTCCGTGAGGGAAGACACTTTATGCTAATCATGATGATAATGATGATGACGATGATGACTATGACAATAACAATCATGATGATGGGAAGTGAGTGAGTCAAGTTCAAAAGGGTATTAATGTGGCCCATTTCAAATCCGCCGTCACAGCTCCAGCTCCTACCATCTAGTAATAAAAAAAGATAGGGGGACAGGACGGCGCGGGCGCAGTACCAATTGTGTGGCCCCAGCGCCGTCACATGTGGGACCATACAGCCTTATTATGTGTGGATTATGTATGTATGTTATCTACTATAGATATACGATTCCATTATTGTGAAAGGCAAGGGAGAATATGATGAGCAAAGCTCCGAGGCTAATAGTAGTGGTAGTGGTAGTGGTATAAAAATGGAGGGTGGCAATGGGGGATTGAGGATGAAATTTTCTCACATTATGACAGAGTGGGAGCGCGGCGCGGGTGGGGGTGGGGGGTGGCGGGAAGAGGGGCTTTGTAGAGAAAGTTTTAAATAAATTCGAAAGAAGAAGAATATACATATGTATATACATATACATATATGAATGGAGATAGCTGTTGGCGGAAAATTAATTTGTTTGGAGCGAGTTTAACAATGGACTTATCTCCGGGCGGAATGGTGACTTCACACAATGGACCTCACTCACTTCCCATCCTCTTGCCTCCCTCGTGCAGGCAGGCAGGCGGCATTGTGAATTTATCTACACAGTGAGAGGGTATTACGGGGATTAGTAACTAATTCCTCATTTATTTCAATGTCTCCAGAGGAGTGGAGTGAGAGCGGGGGCGGGGAGGAGTCCTTGGGAAATTTGATGAAATTTTATGACGAAATCAAGCGGACGGATCGACTGTTTGATGTGATCCTGATCCCGGTAGTGAGGGAAGATGGGAAGACGAGCGGCAGTAGTAGGAACGGTGGCAGCAGTGCCTCATCTCGCCTCCTCGCCGCCGCCGCCTCCCAAAGTACCTTCTTGTCGCTCCACGGAACTGATGCTCACTTCAGGGAGGTAAAGATCCCACTTCACATATCATACATGTATATTTATGTATATACTGCACATATCCCCCACTCGTTCACACATACGTTCCCAACTCCTCCAGCACTTCCATCTACATGTGAGTTACTCTCAATGTCTTTGAAGCCCCCACATTGTTTTTATTCAATTCTGTAGTAGTAGTAGTAGTCGTCGTCGTAGCAGTGTAGTAGCCGTCATAGAAGCTATGTTCTGTGCTCTTATAAATTTTAGTGCATTTATATTACTCCAATTTACCGCTCATCCTATAAATCTGCGGACGGGATGCGTCCTTCTCAGGCTACATACGGACCACTTTCCACGGTGCGTCACTCTAATACTTCTACTACTGCATGGCGGGAAGATGCTGCCAGTAGTGGCGGTGAGAAGCTGTAGTATCTCTCTCACTCTCTCCATCTCCAGCCCGTTACTTTCAAATGGGAGGAATTGGAGCCGGATATTTTTCTTGAATATTTTACGATTTACACAGTCGTCGTCGTCGTCGTCGTCGACGATGACGAC
>WJFA01000072.1:0-85994 GCA_009870155.1 Pseudobourletiella spinata | reverse complement strand
ATTATATATATATATATATATATATATATATATATATATATATATATCCTGTACACAAGAGTCAAGTAAATGTATAACATCAGCATATTGATGTAGCTTCGGGAGTGCTGAGACAGAATTCAGTCACTCCTACACATATTTTCTGAGCAGTTTACCCTCCAACTTCGGCCTGCGTGGCTGTGGTGAAAATGCTGGTTCCCGGGCTCTTGATTTGGATGATGTGGCTTGGTTCACATACATACATACAGTGCAGATTTAGACTCCATCCTCCGTCGAGCACCATCACATCACACTGACATGTCTTCGCCTTCACACTCCATTCTGATAAGCATGTGAAAATGGGCTCATCTCCATTCGGATCAAAGTTTGTCTATTCTGACAGCATGTTCACTGGTTGCTCCAGGTAAAAACAAGGGGGATTCATCCTGAGTACTTTTTCCTAATCTAAATTCTCTTTTGTCTGTAACGGCGGAGAGCGGAATTAGTCTGGATGTACATCAAGAGTGAGGAAGACCAGAGTGGAGGTCGTGTAGGACACTTACTACTCGGCGGATATGCGGTCGGATTACAGGAGGAGAGGTTCTTTTCACAAAAAGTTTGACTCTCGCTACCCAGTCTCGGAAATTACAGGAGACTGGAGCCTGTGAAAGTGAGGAGGCAGAAGAGGGTGATAAGTTGAGAAACAGGTATAGGATGTGAAGCTTCTCCATGCTGCATGGCGGCGGGTGTCTCTCCTGTGGCAATAAATCAACACATGAGATGGTTATTATATTAGGATCAGTTGTTTCTCTCCAACATATGCATGCGTACACGTATCTATATATGCTAGATGAAAATATATAGTCTGAGCCATAGGTGGAGGGAATATATAGGTAGACGAGCAGACTCATCCGCAGTCACCCAACGTGCGCACGTTAGCTTCAATGATGAATGGCACGAGGTGCTACAAATTTGAATATAATACGGAATGGCGAGGCCGAGGAGGGTAGGGCGGTATCCAATGCACGCTTTCAGCTTGTAATTCAACATCATACTTTGAGCCAGCCTCTACCGCCGGTGACTTCAACGTGCGTAATTGAGGGGGGGGGGGTGGGAGGATGAAGAAGGGAAGAATGGAATGAGTATTTTAGTTCACACCTCTTTCCTCCAGTCAGAGTCAGAAGACAACTTCAAAAACTGAGAAATCTCAAGCGTTAAAGCGGTGGTAAGGAGAGCATGGATATTTTCTCCCTGCTGCATTCAAACATCACGGGTATTTTTGCCTTTTCTTTCTCTCTCTCTCTCTCTCTAGTGTCTAGAGTCCCGTTGTCATAATTTACCTCGGCAGCCAACCAGAAACGCAAACACAAACTCTGGAAAAGTTTACATATGCGTATACACACAAAATACCAAAATCATCCTTCCACCTCTTCATACCATGGTAACAACTAGCACCCCAATGGCTTTGTCTACTTGATAATAGTAGGACGGGTTAAACTAATAAATTAAGAGACTGGATGGGCGGATAAGGACACTGGTAGAGGAGATAAAGGCGTGAATAAACCCCACACTTGTCTTGACAATGTTGCAAAAAACTCCCACAGCTTCACCTTTTACGCTTCAACACTACAAAATAAACAAAACGCCCTCCGTCGCCCCCGAAGATTCGCACAGTTTCAATACTTCGAGATTGCATTTGCCGAGTAAACGCACGTCGGAGGCTGGGATGCATATTTGAGTACACCAGAAAGTCTCAAATCACTTCAGAAAACGCGTGGAAGGGATGACGCAGGTCCATCCTATGACTCTGTAAGCGGATTTTACCGAACTGAAAGAATGAAGGAATGAAAGAATGAATAAAATTTTACCATTTAGGACGGAGACGAACACTGTGGCATTGCCATAACGACCCAGGGAGCAAATGTACAAGCCCGAATCCGATCGGTTCACGTTTGCCACATAAAGTTTACTCAGCTTCGATAGACCGGAGTCCTTACGCACCCAGCTTTTCACACTTGAAAGAGAAAAAAAGAGCGTAAACTGCCAGCAAAATTAAATACCACGATGTCACACGGTTTTTCGCATGCCATCTGGAATGCCAAGAGTGACTCTCTGTCCAACTCAGCACACATTCAGAGGAACCGCACTAAATGGAATCACATAACGCGACCTCAGTGGTAATGGTGCGCACCATCACTGGGTAACTTATAGAGAAAACAAAGCGTTCTCGCCTAACATACATCCCAACGTGTTCACCCCTACTCTCGTGGTCACCGTACTTGTAGTCTCGCAGGACAAGGCGTTCGAAAATACGGCTATCCTACTCCTCACACTTAGAAAACTTCTACCAGATCAAAACTGTACTCGGACCTTGTAGCTTCCTCTGGATTTTTCTACTTTCATATGATCTCATCGGATTTGATTTAATCGTACAAACTCTGCTCGTATTTCATCTTAGTGCAATTACTGTCACCTACGCTCATAAATTAGGGTCAATATCAAGCTCTCTCAAAATATTTTCAATTGCCTCTGATTTAGTGGCGAGGACACTTCTCAAACCTCACCTTTCATGACAAGTTGCAACTGTACCGAAAAGTTGTGACCTCCCTGATCTCACTCTTCTATTTCATCAATTGAACTCCAGGTTAGGAAGCTCCAGGCCTCCCAACCTCCTGACAAGACAGATGCTTCTGTTGATGACAGGTATGAGAAAATACGTACCTGATCCCACCCCGGTATGTGTCGTTGTTGAGGAGTCTGGTTCCGTGGTACCAGCTAACATGCTGAGAAATCCCTGGGCCAACCTGTCCGACTATACATCGGAGCTCCAAGGTAGACCCTGTCTTGAAGATTTTGTCCTTCAGTGGCTTCTCCCCATCGTCGACAATTTCCACTGTAGGAGCTGTGAAATAATCATTAGGATTTAAAGTCCCCAGTAGGAACATTTCACTCATCGTTTGGCCGCAGACCCACTGCATCCAATTATACAGCTAATTTCACCACATAATCAGAGCATTTATGTACGTCTTATAAGTTCCTGAACTCCCACAATGACTCTTTGCTGCTGCTGATTCTTGGAGCGCTTTCGCTCTGATCATGAATTGTAGATGAAGAGCACACGGACACTCACGAACACCCACATTCATATACATACTCTGTCTCCCAATCTCCGTATTCACTACCTACTTCAGGTCAACAGCATCTGCCAACTGGCCCGTACACTCCCTACCAAAACAAAAGATACACCACAGAAACCAAGATCACTTTGGATAGGGCGACTAGACTTATTTTTAGAAGCCCCAATGATGTTCATAATGGTTGTTGGAAGAGAAGCGTAAACAGCTGAGCAAACAACAAACTTGTTGCGGTTCCCAAAGTTTGGACTGGCCAAAGCTTCAACTTGTGAAATTAATGGAATTCACCAATTCACGCCTCCACAGCTATGACCACTTTGGCGGTTCCGTGCCTCTTCTCGATGCATGTTTTGCAATTCGGCCATACGCTTATGTTCACATGGCTGATGACAGTGTGTACACAGAACATGGTGAGATAGCATGCTGAGCGTACATACATATGCAGCGTAAAGCAAATATGCTTTCCCGGACTTTCTGCATTTGAAACAGTAAGATGAAACGTTAAGCTGTTTTCTCAATTTTCCATAGAATCGGTAATGCCACAAGCCAAACTCATTCATGGCTTCGTGCTTGCATGTATGGAATGGAATTTTACGCTGTCTTCATAAGTGACAACACTAATTCATATAATGGGAACCGGTGACACCTGTCCGTCTCTTTGTCTGTCACTTTGACTCCGGTCGAACGGATGAACGAATTTCAGTGGAACTTGAAAGAATCATAACCAGGAATAGGGTAAGAGGTAAACTGAATCATTATGACATAGGGTCAAGAGTCATCGAGTAACACGTGAGAGAGGTAATGAGCACAATATATGGAATTATAATATACAGGGTGTCGGATTAATATTGTAACGGTATCTTATGGAAACGGACGGTTGTTTACTACGGTTGTGTTCTATAGTGTTTACTATGGTGCACATTCCAATGAGATCAGCTTCTAGCACAACCACTTCTCGCACCCTCACAACTGTAATACATACAGTTTTAGTGGGAATCCCTCCTTTGACCCTTCCCCCTGCCCGACCCTGACCTTAGAGAAATCACAAAAACTAATCAGGTTCGCGCATGGACTTGTCAGTACCTCTGACCAAAATTTAAAAAATCCAAAAAAATTGCGACCTGTATCGTTGGCCGACCTATATTCCAGCTGGCCTCAAGTCTCTCTACCCCCCTACCATTCTTATTGCCTGCTAATCGCAGGTAATAGTTTTGGCGCTTCATTCTGGCTATTCTTACTTCTGCTTGGTAGATTGAGGTCACTCCTGACTGAGCTGTCGAACTGGCTGGACCTACACTATCTCTCTGAGTGCATTAAGTGTGACTACAATCCCTTCCTGTACGAAATATAATCTAATTGTGATGAGGGAGCATTCACATATTGCGTAAGCATGAAGGTGGGTGGGTGATAGAGGAAATGTTTACGATCCCATTCACGCCCATGTTAAAGACTAACTGTTTACGTAGCGGGTGGGTGGGCCAGAAATTCCGGAAGTGTTTACGTAATATATGAACGCTCCTTTACGGACAACCCTACCTCATCCCGTGCTTGTCCCTTACTCCTGCATACCAGAATCTCACATTATGCATCCACACATTTTATAGTTATCTTTAAGCATTATCTCTTGATTTTAGTACATTAAAATATTTGCCAGGGGCCTATGACATAAGGTAGCAATAAATATAAATCAATCAGTATACAGAGTGTTTCAGAATGATGTCCTCGTTTTGTTTTGCGAATTAAATGTTAACCCTGCAACCTAAAGCAATGATGGGGCTTAGATGAAAGCTGAGTCTTAGGGCTATTATTTCGTTCCTATTTTCTTCAAATTGGACTATTGTTACCCAAGATATCCCCAACAAAAAAATTGGTTAAGTGTGTTAGCGTGGGAGGAATACGGCCATGAGTCGTAAGGAAACTCGGTACACAGGAGAGCCGATCCGAGATGCCACTGCCCACGATTTTATAGGATTCATTTGATAATTCGGGATACGCATGACAAAATTTTTATTACCATGTCGGAGGTCAGATGGAACCCAGGTCAGGTCCGAGGAAGTCAACCGAACAAGGGATTGAAAATTTTCTACTGTTCATCACCAGTAGGTAGTGATGTCAAATCAGGTGAATACCGGTTAGGTTTTTGGATAACCACCTGATTAAATTTCTCATCTAAGCCGTAGTCACAGATTCAATTATGGGAGAAACCCCAATGATGTGAATGGTGTTGACTAGCCTAGGAATCTTTTCAATCTGAAGTGATCACTGTCACTACTGATACTGATCAGTCGGTGTAGAACTTCTAAGTTCGCCGAACGGTAGAAAACTTCCAATCCGTTATTCGATGGATCCTAGGTGACCACCAGTGACCTGCACTTGGTTCCATATGACCTCCGACGAAGTAATAAAAATATTGTCATGCATATCCCGAACATGAATCCTAGAAAATCGTGGGCAGTATCATGTTGGGGAAGTTCTACTTATCAGCATTTTAGAGAACGAGTTTCCTAATGATTTTTCCCTCGATGAATTATGAACATTCCTCCCACGCGAACATACTTCACCAACTTTTTCGTAGGTAATATCTTGGATCACAAAAGTCCAATCTGGAGAGGCTAGGCACCAAAAACAAACCAAGAGTCAGTTTTCATTTAAACCCCATCATTGTTTTAGGTTGCAGATTTAAGATTCCATTCGCAAGACAAATCGAGGACATCATTCTGAAACAACTTGCATGAACGTAACGCTATCTACGAAAAAACTCCTTCGCCACTTGCATAACTACCGCCTTTAACAGTTTAATCCCTACTAAAAACTGCTACCTCCGCCCTCGAAATTCGAACGCTTTTTGCCCTTCTCGCAATATTTTTGGGTGGAAGTAAACATGTATACAAAAACTTTATGTATGAGCTTACAAGTGGAGGATCCCACATGTCCCCCTAGCACAGGGATGACGCTGTGGATTTAAGAGGTCATCTGGTAGCATTATAAGTGCCAAACTCCTAGGCGCGGAAATTAGAGTTTTTAAAATTTGTATGTGTATACTGGAGTCATGTCTACATTCCACACTGTGATGCTGAAAAGGAGCACTATTCATACGTCTGCGGCGCATAGCTTCGACACCAAATGTATTGCTTAGCCTGTCCATAAGCATACTCCCTCGAAAAGTGGGTGCAGAAACTCGGTTTTGACCTTGCTAGAAGGTCATAAAGTTTCGGGGTCAATCGAGCCAACGGAGGGCTAAAACCTTTCTGTAATTGTTTTAAAAGGGTATTATTCACTTGAATGATTGACAGAATCTATATGTCGCACTTTCTGAAAATTTCACTGCTTTCTCAGCTAAAAAGTGTGGTATCAAATATTCACCCCACCAGGCACTATGTGTTTGAATGATGACTTATTCTAAATTCAAAACTAGAAAATCCTTGTGGTAATTAACATGGAATTTTTCCACGTACCTCCCTCTTTACAATTATTGACCTCAAACTTTGTGACTCTACAGAAGCTTTATGTCTGAGTTTCCGCATCGAGTGCTTTGTGAGGGAGTATCTTTGTGGACAGGATCCAACAAAGGGGGGATCCCACACATCCCCCTGGGACAGAGTGGACACTATGTGGATTTAAGAGGTCATGAAGGAACATTAAGAATGCCAAGCTCCTAGGTGCCGAAATTCAGGTTTGCCGGAGTAACAAGCCTCCGAAGTTTTGTTCACTCGGGACCAAAGGGTACGTCTTCATTGAAAAATCGCATGTTAAATCCCATAAGGATTTTCCGGTTTGAAGGTTTTTTCAAAAATGACTCGAAGTTCAAAACTGGACAAACCTTATGGGATTTTACATTGAATTTTTTAAAGAACACGTACCCTTCGGCCACGAAGTGATGAAAACTTTGACGGTCTGTAACTCGACCAAACTGAATTTCCGCACCTAGGTGTTTGGTATTATTAATTTTCCTATATGACCTCTTAAACCCGCATACTGTCCACTCTGTGCTAGGGGGACATGTGGGATCCCCCCTTGTAAGTTGCATATGGTGTTGCAGCTATGCGCAGCGGACACATGAATGGTGTCCTTTGTAAGTTCATGTACAAAAGTGAGTACTGGGAAATAATTAGGTAGTAAAAATACTAAAATTATGACATAGCTAAAGGGACAAGTGTAAGAGGGAGTGTGTGAAGTGGAATTCAAGTATATAAATAAACGAAAATTGCCTTAAGGAAAATAACAGACACAAGTGAGTTCCTATGACTGAAAACTCCGTCACCTCGAGCCCTACCCATCAAGTACGGGTTGGATTGCAAGAAGCACGGCCAGCAAGAGCTAATGAGCAAAATTAAATTGATAAATTTTATGAAATCAAATAACTGGGTTGATCATACTTAACGTTTTAGGAGAAGAGTTAGGACCACCGTAAACTATTACTGGGCACATCGAGTGTGTTGAAAAATGGAAATTTTGAAGACGCGCGGGAGGGGGGGGAATTTGAGGAAAGCCCACAGGATTCTGTCAGTAACTTTCTCTTGGACCCACCAGTTATTTCCTCCTGAATGGAAACAACCGATGTGCCGAAAATGGTCCTACTGGCTGTTATGAGATCCCTACAGATCAGTAGCATTGAAAACATTGATATTGACCAGAGGATGGGGGCTGGAAGCAGAGAACCCACTGCAAACAAAAGTAATGCTCATCCCGTCCTTTAATCTTCTGAGTTAGTAGTACTGACAGCAGACTTGTTTACCAACAATGGTTGCTATAGTTCCTCTGAAACAGAGGATTTGTGGTAAGATGCATGGAGAATTAGAACCAGAGCAGAGCTGCCAGGATTGCAGAGTCGGAGAATCGACCAAATGTTTTTACGAAACAAAACCAAGACGTCATCAGGGATAAGTATTTTGTGGGATAGTGAATGCAGCCGAGCTAAAGAAACATAATATAAATAAACTTTCCTCGTCCTCCTCCTCCTCGTCAGCCTTTGCTCAACTTCTTGAAACAGTCGAGTACACAGACAAAGTTGCCAGTTATTTCACTTCTTAAAGCAAGACCTTGCTCTTACAATCCTTTCACTCTATCTTTCTCTCTCTCTCTTCTCTGTCTTCTCTGAGCTGTCATAGTTTATTTGAGTTTTCATATCGGCAAGAGCACGAGGACTAATGATGACTCGTGCCGTTATAATGTAGTTTCCCCAAGCGTTCCTCAAAAGAAATCTCAGCTGTGATGGCTAAACGACTGGAAGGCTATGGGGAAGTCACTTTTACCCTCTGTCTGATGCAATTAGAACGGACAAAGTTTCCTCCTATACACCACCAGCGCCGCCGCCATGCGGATCTAAAATGCGGCAGTATGAATGCATCCTCCACACCAATTCTCGCTGCAGGAGTGGGTGAGTAAATGAAATCTCCATTAAAACTTTAGGGAAAGTTTTCCTACGTTCCATATTAACCAACTAATAATCATGACCAAATCTAATTCTCTTCCACCATATTCAGCTGCCGTTTAAATACCGCGACTTGAAATTTTCTTATAAACTTCACGAGGTTTCAACCAAAATTTGACAACTACTCTCGAATTTTCGAAACTTTGGTACCAAACAATTCCTCTTCGCAAGTACTTTCCGAATATACCAGTAGTATCGATCTGTGACCACTGGTACCAGAGATATGGGACAAAATGTCATTTGTTTTGGAGAATTTAGTTTTCGGGCAATTTCCAGCGCATTTTCATAATTTTTTTTGTTTGATAGAGAATTAAATTCTCTAAAAAACTCATTTTTAGTTTTTGGAGTTTCAAAAAATTAGAAAATCTTTATGAGAAAATCTATGCTAAATTCTCAGAAATTTATTTTCCTGAAATTTTCAAATCTCATATTTTTGCAAATGGTATTTGTAACGATGAACATTTTCAAGTATACAATATGTTTTGGCACGTTTCCATTCAAATATAACAAAAAATATGAGATTTGAAAATTTCAGGAAAATGAATTTCTGAGAATTTAGCATTGGATTTCTCATAAGGATTTTCATGTGCCTAAGGTTCTGTTTGGTGTTTTCTTCCAAAATTTCACTTTAGACAAATCGAGGAAAAGCTACCAGATAAGCAATTTTTAGGCTATGTTAGATCATTCGAAGAAGGGTCTAAGCTTTACACTCAATTTTTTCGCTGTTATATTCAAAATGTTGATTGTATTAGACCACTTTAATGCCTAAATTGACTGACTTTAAAAGCGGGTTTTCAAATTTCTCGCCAACTACCCAGCCAAGTTGGATAATTTTGGTTTTTTAAAAGATAAATAAATTTTCTAGGATGAATTTTTTTAGTTTTTCAAAATCTATTGTACCTGCAAAGTTATGAGAATTTCAAAATTTTGAAATGAAATTTCGAGCACAAATTCTTTGCAATTCCAAAAACTAAAAATACGTTTTTAGACAATTTAATTCTCTACCACACAAAAAAATTATGAAAATCGGCTCTAAACTGCCCGAGAACGAAATTCCCCAAAAAATGAGCCATTTTGTCCGATACCTCTGGTACCAGTGGTCACAGATCGATACCAATGGTATTCAGAAAGTACTTGCCGAGAGGAATTGTTTGATGCCAAAGTTAACAAAATTCGAGAGTAGTTGTCAAATTTTGGTCGAAACCTCGTGAAGTTACTCATAACCATTTTTGTCATTCCTTGAAAATCTGTCTTCGGCTTCTGGGAGGAGTAAGTGGATCAGCGAATGGTTCCGCCACCATTTCGGTATAAAACAACCATGTCACCAGTGTTGCAAGCCATTTAACTGTTGTATGCATGCAATCCCCCAGATGAATCCTACTTTAAAAGTCACCACTGGGAATCATTCACCACCAAATCTTGCGTTACTACGGCCGCATTTGCATGAAAAACCGTATTTCAAAGGAAAATCTTCCACTCAAATTCGGCTCTTTATTTTACGATGACGTCAGTATAATTTTTTCAATAGTCTGTTTTGAAATGAATGTAGGAGGGAGGCCCAAAGGCGGAAGGACATAATGAGTACTTTCCAGTTCATTAGCATGTTAGGGAACGGCGTATGCCCTGACACTGATTAGCCAGCTCCAACTATCTATTCTGGCCGGCGGGGTTGGGAGAAGGAAATCAGTCGATTTAGATTCCAGTCGTTCATCAGTCCCTGATACCGTCACACCCCAATATTGCCTTTGTCCCGATTCTCTTTCAATGATATTCCATATTACAAGAGTGAGCTATCATTCTTTTGTGACTTTGAGGCTCGTTCGAGGTATTTAGAGTAGCCTGCAGGAGGAGAAAGAACTTTTATTTACCGCCCAGTAAAAAGCTACAAAGTACAGCGTGAAGGGTGGCTTAAATTCAGTTTCTACTATGCATCCAGTAATAACTAAGGGTTTTGGGACAAAAACAAATACTATAATTTTGGGCTCTCACAAAGCTGGTGTATTGTTTTATGCAGCACCAACCAGTCACTTCATCCTCTTAACGCTATACCGTGCACCACTGAAGAAAGTCATGTGTAGACTTGCTCAGATCTTAAATGCTTATTTGTTTCTAGTTGAAATGACTTTGCCTGTCTCCTCTGCTTTCTCTCGTTGTACTGGCATACCTATATAAGTGCGGCTGTCTACCTCCATGATCAATCTTTCCCGGAACTCATTGTTCCGCCTACAAATAAGGACATGGAGAGACGTAGAGAGATGTCTTTTGAATTCGTCCTACACTCGAGTCACGCCGTCCGCACCAGCGGAGCTCCACAATGAGAAAATTATTTCCCATCCTCCTGAAATCCTCTTTAGCGCCTCCGCCTCCACTACGGGACCGTACGTGCTACACCGGGGTGCAGACAATAGGGCGTGTATGCATGTACGGCGATGGATTGGAAAAGAGAACTTCGTATTACTCTCCTACCTCTTCTAATACAACGCAACTTTTCCACACACAGCACCACATCCATGCACCCTGACTTGACTGGAAAGGATTTACGCCAGAAGTAATTATTTGGTCATCGACGGTCTGTGCCAGAAGTTATTAAAATGGGATTACAGGGAAACGAACATGATTGGGTTTGATTGGAAAATAAACAGCTTTCCCAGTTCTCGTCCCGCCGGACTGCTTCGTACTAATGGTGGAGGCTCTCAGTGGATAAGACTTGCCTCTTTGTCCTCCGCATTCTCACTCAAGAAGCTTGCGTATTATAGCCGTCTCAGCAAAGATGAATTGAGATGGAGTTTCTCAAATTTGCAACGTGACAAAAGCTCAAATTATGATTGATCAGTATTGAATGGCCGTAGACAAGAACGTCGGCGGATCCCTCTTCCTCATTTCCCTCAAGAATTATTAATCTTGGAACAGTCGTGCATCAAACCCGGAGATTTTACCCGCGACAGCCTCTTACCCCCAAGCTTGGTTACGTCCTGGGAACACTTTTATCTCGCCCATCAACGAAATATTCCAAGAGTCCGTCACTCACCAAAGGCAAATGGTCTGTACTGCCATGATGGAAGAACACTTGCTATAGCCTCTGTTTGCTCCCGACGTTAGAAATATAAACAAAGGCAAGGGCAAGGAGAGGAGCATTGGAGACGAGTGTTTTAACTGGTGGAGGCGGAGGAAAATCGTATTTATCCCTCCGAGCACACAAGGACCCCACTCTCCAACCTGCCTCCAAAATGTGCTGCTTCTTGATCTCTTTTCGTAGGTTAAGCGGGCTAGCCTGGATATGAGAGTAGGTGCCCGGAGGTACGAGTGGGATGGCTGCACTTCCCTCCCCGCGCGCCACCGAATTTTCCACAAGGGTACGCATCCACTTTCACCATTTACCGCTTATAAAACTTAACCCAATCCCTCAGCTTACCCTGGTGGAGGCAACATATAATCATGTAATGCACTCCCACATAATACCAGAGGCATGAAAAGTAGCCATGGAGAGACGGAATAATAATATTAAAGTGATCCACCATCCATACTGCTATGACTCCCACTCTCTGGGGTATATAACCTTGCTCCGGGTTTATCCCTTATCATTGACAAACAAGGGACTGGATATTGCCAAAAAGAGCGCACACGTGCTTCCTAAAGATTATAGCAAGGATGGGGCTTAAACTTTTCTCTATTCTTAGTAGCAGCAGCTGTCACTATTACACTTTGTGCAGCTACCCCGAATTCGATTGGAAAGTCATGGAGAATATCTCCTTTAAAAACCAGAGAAGTCAACCACTGTGGTTAGGAAAGGCAGAGGTCGTAGCGTTGAAAAGACACGCTCCTGTTTGTAGTTCCTACCGTGTACTCTGAGCTAGACCCCCTTATTCAGGAAGGCAGCCCGGTGCGAATTTAAAACTGCTACATCGCCTTACAATATAAGCGTAAGGTATTTTTGAAAAAGAGTGGATTTGATCCGGGGTGGCCTCATTAGGGGATTTCGAAATCGATCAAAATCTCTACGTGAGCGGGGCAAGTAGGGAGTTTCTGCGAGGAAATTCAATACGCCGCAACAGTACAACGCTCAGCATTGTTCTGGGAGTCTTCAGCACTACGGAGGTTGTAGGAAACTTGAGACTTGAGGATGTGAGAGTTGAAAAATATCCCGCCGACTAGATACAACCAAAGAGATGTCTCAGAGGACTTGACTATGAGTCTCCCTCCTTTATGATTCCGTCATTCAACTACCGACAGAGTTCCGGGTGGGGGAGGAGGAAGCATTAAGAACTTATGTTGCTCTTTCCCGTCTTCCTCTCCGCGTAAATCAAGAGTATTTTCTTCCGCACCCGTACGAGTGGGAAAGGAGCCACATGTAACGAGGCAAGAAGAGTCAGTTGGGACAATATATAGTTCTCTCTTATTATGATTTCCAAAGAAAGATCAACAAGATTGTGCACTTGAGTCACACCCGCGTAACTGAATATGTTTCCCTTCAAATCTCTCACATATGAATCAGGCGGGGCCCACTTGCAGACACAGACAGAGTCAGTCAGTTGGGATGTGGGGATTTATGGAAAACCAGACATAATATTTGTCCCAACTTGGATTCTCCTCCCCCTATCCCTCACATATTCAAACACGGCATGGCCAAACATCACGGTCAGCTTTATACCCAAGTGATCAGGCCGTGTGGGGGTAAGTGAGGGGGAATGAAAATCATCTGTCCACGGCTTATGAGCACCAAGAGTTGGATTATTTATGAGGACTCTAAATCAGCCCGAACTGGGCTCCCACCGACGGAATATATCCACGAGAGACAAAGATGATAGGAGCGTTAGAGAGGATGAGAGGAAGTCAGAGGCGGTGGCGGTGGCAACCGCTACTCTTTATCCCAGCTGTGCAAATATATCATTCCAAGTCACAACTCAGCACCAACGAGCCATATGCGTATATATGAGTGTGTGTGTGCGTCTGACCGTCTGTACACACACGAGCGGAGAAGCTGAAAATTGAGACAAAAAATGATATGCTACTTCCAAAACTAGCGGCAGCGAGCGGCGGATTCCTTTTGGATGCATCTCCCCCATACACTTACAGTAATTTCGCTCTTTTTGCGCTGACCTGTAATCAGGGTTAATATGTAAAGACCCAGTTAAAATGGAGAGTGGATAAAAACCTTTTGTTCTATCTCCTCCATTCCGCACATTTCTTCTCTCCTCCCCTGGTACGCAAGCACTCTTCCCATCCCCAGAGAGAGAGAGAGTTTGACCACATATATCGAATAGGATTCAAAGTGCGAATGACTGCAAATTGGAGCCATCTATTCAGCCTGTCCATGAGCCAGAATCCATAGAGACGGATTTCAATTTAAGAGAACGCTGTGTATAGTGTCATTCATGGATGACCCTCAGCCCTGCCTCCAAGGCTTTCCACAGAAAAATGCTCATAAATTAGTGGGAATCATTCTCGGACAAGAGGAGGAACAACTACTACTACAACAAAGGATCCTTGCCAGAGAAGTTGAGGCCATTGAGAAAATTGTGCACAAAAGACAGTGGATATGGGAGGGAACATAGAGAGCTTCGGCTCTCTACTAACACAGCGGACTGATCTGTCAGGAGACAGAGGGGGAGATAGGCAGGGTGAAGGCATACATGTATGTAATACTGCTGGGTAAAGACAAAGGAAAAACATGACAAGCAATTGGACTTGGATCCGTTCCTCAGCTCACATGTACATATAGCTGAGGAGGACAGTGTGCATCAAAGAAGTGGGATGACACAGAAGAGAGAGAGAGAGAGAGACAGAGAGAACCTGCCGAGAGTCCGGGTAGCCGTTGTATTAAGCGGAAACTGACTCTGAGACAAGGTAAAAGAAAAGGGACGACAGGGCTGAGAGACAACAAGGAGGGAGGGAGGAAGAGGCTTGGAAGAAAATTACAGAAAATATCTCGAGCAAAACGTGCTCACTCTCGTCTATTCACGGAGGAGATGTGAAAAAAGTATCCCCTCCTTCTTTCTCGAGCCCCTTTCCTTCTCCATGATGACGACGACGACTACTGTCTGTCTCTTTCCACCCCGTATTCCACTTTCCTCCGCTTTCTCCCTCACCCGTCTCTCCAGCTTTACTTCTGTATATGTTGTGTACATGGAGAATGGGCTCCCATACTTCCATTCCTTCCAACTTTCCCTTAACATGGAGATACATGAGTTGTTGTAGCAGTAGTACTAGTAATAGCAAGTATTGAAGGAAATCTCCCTCTACTTTTTCCAACACCACCATCTCGTCCTTCTCCTCCTCCGCCTACTCCATCTTTAACTTCTTTTCTTCTTACTCCTCCTCTTCCTCCTCCTCCTCCTCCTCCTCCACCACCACCACGAAGAACAAGATGAGTAGTAGCAGGAGCAACAACAGAGAGAGAGAGAGAGAGATCCATTCCACGTGTTGGAACTTTTCCCAACTTCTATCTGGCTGCACCATCAACCGTCGGTATACGCTACGGGGTAGCAAAGGAAAGAACAGTTGTCGGTCCCACTATTTATTTCTTACCCTCGTCCTTTCCAACAACAACATGGCAAGAGATGAAAATATGCATGCGTATATAATTGTATGACGTCGTCCGCGTTTGTGAATGTATATATGCAAGTGTGCCTGTGCGTGTGAGCGGATGTATGGGCGTATATTTGCGCATTGGGAAAGAATATCTTGCTCATATAACATGAGGAAATCAAACATGAGGCTTTTACAACTTTTCCTCATGTTTCCCCTCCTATACAAGGAGAAAAGTTTCCCTATTGTATGCGCTGTTGGTTCATTTTCATGTGAGTGGATTCAATAATGTCAAAGGCCTAATATAATATAGTGGTCCCATCCGGAATTTGCCAACCTGGATCTTACAATTAACCCTCTCGTAATCATCGGGACGGTGCTTGTGCCGTATAGTTATACGATGGACGTATTCGATCCGTTTATTTTTTCGAATTTCCGTCAAGTGATTGACAGTCCTTGGGTGAGTTACCTAGTTAAAAGTTGTATGCGACGTAATTTATGCTAGCTTTTGTGTATGTATAAATGGGAACTATACGTACTGGAGTGGTAGCACATGTCATGTTACAGTGTATGGCAGATCCTGTACAATCAACATAACGACTCGTGCCCCTCCATGTCTCATCCCCCTCCGTCTCACCCACAATGGAATGCTCCGAACCTTTCCCACTTGTCACACTGATGGACGGTTGAAGACATGGTAAAATATATTTGGAAAGAAAGGACTTACCAACAACGTTGAGGGAAAAATGGAGGATTTTTGGTGGATGTGTTGACATTTGACACTGATAAGAGCCGGCATCGGATCGTTGTACAGCATTCAGTCGGAGCTGCCAATTATTCGGCTGCTCAAAATAAGGACTCTGCCGGGAGTCGGAACTGTAGGTAATCAGGCCGTAGGTGAGCAACTTGAGTATCCCCTTCTCATCCTTCTTCATCCACGAGACCTATATAAGGATAAGGAGGAATATTGGATAAATGGATAAATGGATAAATAAATCCCAGTAGGGAAATTGTAGCAATTAAAATTAATTTCCATCCATCACCCACCCACCTACACTAGCATCATCATGGCGTGAGTATCTCTAAGACTGAGGGGTCTATATACGCTTGTACTAATTGGAGCGTGGGGGGTAAGTGCTCTTAAATTACCCGCGATTAGTTAGTCTGAAGTGAGATTTGTGTGGCTCTTGTCCAACTGGAGATAGTGTGTGTACGTCCAACCGGACTGCATGGATGGAGTGGTGGAGGTAACTGTTCTGGTACGACAGCCAAATTCCTGGCACAAGGTGGGACGGCGGACGGCCCAAGTAAAAGTTGACTGAGGCGCGTACGTGGCCACCGATCTGTTCACTCTTGCCCGTTGCATATCATCATTGCATTAGCTCTCCGATTACTCTCAACATACGCCCCCACCATCGGAGCCGTTCACATGGTTTATTTCAAAAGAGTCTTGGGTTACCTCAAGGACTGGGACAAAACCATCCCGGGGAAACTTACACCATTCGGACTTGCGTGGAACCAATTTTCGTACGGGAAATCGTTCATATGATGCCATGTGTGATTGCTAAGATGGATCTACATGGGGTGAGGAACAGACACGTGTAGGTTCTCCTTCATCATCATATTTTCCCATTCCTCTGTGATGGTCAGTCGGAATGGGAATTGAGGGAGGGAGAACTGCTGTGGACGAGTATGGAAACTAGTAGTTGTAGTAACCATATGCGATGGGAATTGTCGTCCGGCTCGTTCAAGTATGAACCCATCAACCGTTTCTCTACGGCAGCATTGCTCCCTATCGGGTCGAGACGGACGGGCGTGTGGAAAGATAACGGCCGCAATTCAAAAAGTTGGACCATGGCTCACATATGACCTCCCCTCATCTCCGTTCCGTCACCACCGTCCGCAGCTAATCTAGAATAAACTTTTGTAGGTATCTTTCCAGGACTGTTTGTGGAACTGGATGGTATACCCCGCATTGTCACTGTGTTCGAGGCGAGGGCAAAAGTTGGATATTATCACCGGGACATGGGCCAAAATTAGGATCCTTCATATATCTGACACGGAAAGGAGAAGTGGTGACAAAGGAAGGACAGGAAGGGAAGGGTTACAATAGACTTGCGGTGGGAAAAAAATAAGGAGACTGCCCTGCCGACGATTTTCTCTACTCCGCAACTACTCCTCTCACTTCTCTTACTGTCATTGGAAGTTTCCCAATTGAAACATTTCTGTTTGCCCACCTTTATGACGAGGAAAATCAAATTTCCAAATTAGATTCCATAACATTGATATCACACTCCCTCGGAGAGTGCGTTGATCTCTGTATGGATGCATAGCACGTAGTGTGTAGTGTGTAGCCTAAGGGAGGACCTGACGGATGCGGGCATTTGGATGCCAACTGGATGTCAACTTATTCTCTCTGCTGGAGCCAGCATGCTGAAATAATTCTTCTTTTCCTTCTTTCTATCAAGTTGCTTTTCTATTTTATAAGCCACCGCCGCAGAGGGAAGATTTTTCGACATTTTAGAATTCTTCCTCTCAAACAGAATACACTGTCCACGTTGGGTTGAGTTAATAGCTAAATGTCAGGGTTCATAGTACCCAGATAGCTCCCGTATCTTCTATTCGTAATTCCAAAGCGAGCAACCGTCAGAATGGTGATGTTGGTATGCTAGCAGTACACAGTCGTACATCCGTGTTTTGAACGGTTCCTAAAGCAAATGACTCTTCCTATTTTATACTGTAAGTGCCACAGATGCAGTTCTAACCCACAAACAGTGAGTGCCTCAGTCTTACTGCCCCCGCCAACGGACCTAGCCAGGAGAGAATACGGGATTCTCTCCTCCGGCAGCTCAATTAAGCTTAACGAATTTTTATGGGATCCACGTCACCCATGCTTTCCACATAAAGAGGATAAATAATACCTCTTGGTCTGGAGCTCAACGTCCAGTTTTAACAAGCATCATCATCTTTACACGCAGTGCGGCGGCTGATGAGAGGCCCGTGAATCTCTGAATCTGACTCTGCCCACAGAGAGAGGATGGTCCAGTGGGGGATATACTGGGAGAGTGCAGAATTTAGGGCCTTGTGCCCAATTGAGGTCACCTCCACTGTTTTCAACGTGGAGAACAAAGGACAATTTCCCCCTAGTTATAGCATTACTACTATGTACTGCTATCATACCAATAGCACTACACTAGCACTAACCGCGACCACTACAATTTTCACGAGTAATAAAATCTTATAAGGAAAGGATATATTAAAATAATTAATGAATAAAGTTTCAACTTTATTTCGCTTTTGATCGATATTTTCGGGCGAGTTCGGAGTATCTGGAGATTCCATGTACTCAGGAGATTTATATAAAAATATATATCCTCCACCCATCCCTACTGTGATAGGCCAAATGGAAGGATGTGCGAACGACATACTGGAGTCCCCCTTCCTCTCCATTCTCCTTTTCCCTGTACACTGAACAACTTTCGTCGTTGCTTTTTCTCTGCGTATATGAGGCACTTTATGTGAGGCTCATGACTAATTCCGCGGGGAAGTTCCGGGGTATGTATGGAAATAAGGTTTGGAGGTTCAGGTTAAATCCTGGACTGAACAAGTGTATGTACGTGTTCGGGAAGAAAATTTGAGCCGTGACTGGGCTCTTATTGGCCTCATCACGGTATTAATTAGTTTGGGCTGGGCGAAGAGAAGCTTATTACTACAGCAGCGGCTGTGGGGCGGAAGGAGCCGCCGCAGGGAAACTCGAGTACGTTTGCAATGTTTTTATTTATCTCTGACGCTTCTTCATAGGTTCCTACGGTAAAGTGGTTGGAGCAGGGACAGGAAAGAGTCTGTGTACGGGCAGTAGATTGGCACTATTCAGGAGGAAGGGAGAGACAAGCTCTTCTTGGCGGAACGACAGTGTGACTTAGCAAATGTGGAGCCAAATGCAAATGATTGTTGCTCCAGCCCTCCCCCATGGACGACGAGGGCTTTGGGAGGGAGGGAGCTGGATCCAGTAAAGATAATACCTCGCCGTTCTTTAAATGAAATTGACTCCATTAAGAGTTCTTCCATTGCCACGAAAAAGTCACTAATGCGATCTTGTAAAGCAATGTGTACACATGGAGAGGGTTGGCACGGAAACCTGAGAAGAGAATTAAAGTGAAAAAAGTTCCGCTCCACCATAGAACTGTAGGCCAATCCCGTGGATTCTGAACTGCTTGGTCGCTTGGTGGTCGCCGGCACTAATTACTGCGCAGACAGGGAAACTAGGACTAGGCCTTTTCACCAGCCTGCTAAAATATCATTGAGTTTAATCCCTTTAGCACCATGCCACCTCCGCTATCTCACTCCAGTGCATGTGTGTGCCTTTCGTCAAACTGTGGTTATCTTGTAAGTGTGCACGTGCGTATGCGTGATAGTGTGTGCTTGTAAATGTGTGACCGTTTGTGTACGTGTATGTGCGTGTCCGTTTGTATACGTGGATGTCTGTTCGAATGAGTATTCAAGACGTGCATGTACTTATGCATTGCGTACGTGAGGTGCCTATACCAGAGCCTGGATGTGGTTTGTATTGTGTCTTTTTGTATGTGAGGGGCTCAAGGTTTGAGTTCAATTCTCAGGGAAACGAAATCACGTTAGCTCCGCTGGAAGCCGGTTGTTAGGAGAGGAGGAGGGACAAGGACAAGAGACTGAAACGGGGCTACCGGATGCTGAAGTCACGACGTCGGACGCTAATTGACTCCCGCCCGCCACTTGCCTTTCCCGCTCTCTCTCTCTCTCTGTCTCAGCACCAACCCAGTGTGGCTCCCCAGATATATTACTTTTATGCATTGGGAGGAATGAGGCAATAATTAGTCACGATTTCACCCCTATTGCTTTGGTGTGGTCTGTAGTTCTACTCTAGTTATTTACGATGGTGGTTCAATGGGGATTTTTCCATTTCTATTCCGTCATGTACTACGTATGAGTATGCAGAGTGTATAGAGTCGCACATCCATCCCAGGAAGATGGTATCGTACCACTCGCACAGTTTGTGTGGAGCTCCCATTCAACCTTCCGGAATCAGCTCCCTTCTGTTGTACCACCCAAAAGCACATTCCTTTCTACACGGAAGACTCATCAATCATTTGGCACTACCAATGGATTTTGAAATGGGTGAAACATACTTGGAGGGAGTGGGAGCGAGTAGGTTGGCGGCATGTACCTCTTCCCTGATAAAATCATTATTACACTAGGGTCGGACAATAATGCGATGAAGGTGGCGCAGGCCCTTTCCCGTATTTTCCTCGTCTCCACCTACCTCTCGTACACTGACATAGGTCAGGAACGGAGGAACGGCTCCTTGCCAGATTCCCTCCAAACTTTGACTCACCCTCCATTCGGCGTAAAGCTATGGGATGAAAGGATGTAAGAGGCTATATCCCGGCTGTATAACTTTTTTACAACTTCAGTCGACGTAAGAGTGGGAAGTAATCTCTTGTAAGCTCGTCTTAAGATTTATTGGGGGTACCCTACCCGGCTTTCAGGTGCAAAAATCAGGATGAATAGATTTTTTGAGAGGGAGAAGCCTAATGATAAGGTATCAGTGGGCCGGGTTGATTGAGTGGATAGCCCTCCTGCCGGAGGCTTCCACCAAAGAGCAATCTCTTGGGTTCATCCTTGGAAGGAAACTCCAGACCGGTTGCTATACTCCTCCTTGGATGAGCACCCGAGCAGAGTCCTCATTGAGGGGAGGATCAGTGACAGTGTGTGCGGCCTTGCTTCACGTCCGCAATCGACGTGGGAGAATAAATGACCATAGTTTCTGAGGTGACGGAGATAAGTAAGGTTATAGGACGAAGGAGGCTAAAATCCTACTAAGCGTCGTGACGGTCGTCAACGTCAGAGTCTCTCATGGAATTAGGCACAGTTCGAATTTGTGAGGGGAAGAAGGAGCTGGAGGAGAAGATGGAAAGGGATTGAAAGTGGCCCAGGATGAAAAGCAAATGAGATTTTTTTTTGAATGTCGGCATATCTTTCCGACAGCCTGAGGGATGAAGATCGGACCATATGCACATGAGTGATTATTAAGACTACGCAAACCGTGGACTGATCGAGAAAACTCTCAATATAAGACGATTCTTGTGACGTGTGTAGGTGTGGCTGTGTACGTGTTTGGGCGTGTGTGTGTGTGTGTGTGTGTGTGTGTGTGTGTGTGTGCGCGCACTACGCACTCCGAGATACACACATAAACACATACGCACAGTAACACACTTTGATGTTTCCCCCCACCCGCCATAACGGGCTCATGAAAGATCAAAGAAATGCTCACTCACCACTTTATCCCCCAAACGATTGACACGACAGCTGAGAGAGACGTCCGTCCCCATTTGCACGGTTAGGTTGGTGATGATGGTCGCATTGCGGTCAAAATACGGAAGAGGTTCGAGAGTCTGACTGTCATACTCTTCGTCTTGATGGTGTTCCTCCATCCTGCTACTGGCCTCCCCTGCAAAAACACCCAAGTATGTACACATGCCCACACATGTATGTGAGTACGTACACGTAAAAAAGATGAGGAAAGGACAACTTTGAGATAAGAGGAAAAGAGCCATGATGTACTGAGCAAGGGAGAGTAAACATACAGACATCAAAATAGCTGGTTGGAACATAATAACACAAAGCCGCCGTCGTCATCGTCCCGACAATAAAATAGTCATGAAAGGGAAGAAAATGGAGAGGGACCTCATAGTTTATTCGCCGGTCTCTTCAGTGGTCGACCGACCAGGACCGGCACACTTGCCCCGGTGTGACGCTCCATGAACGACTGCCGCTCCACTCCTCTCCTTCAATTTGCACACGTCGAGGATGTAAGCCAAAGTTGCAAGCCGCGATCCTCTTAAATATCCCATTAGCTAACCATGTAACCTTCGAATTCCGCACTTCCATTCACCTCTCGTCCCTCCTCCGTCAATCTCCCAATGCTCCCCCGTTCCAACCATTCATCAAACTTTAAAGATAGCAACACAGAAGAATACTACTACATCACATAGACTGCATCTCTGAACGCACTCGCCCTTATCCACTTCCCCCCTCTCACCACCACTACGGGTTCCCGATCCCCTAAATCCCTGGATGGACTCCCACGCCACCCGAATCTCTTACAATTATAATTCCCCCTCGCAGACGTCCTAGTCCTTTTTTCTCTCCGTTTTCCTGCCTCCCCTAACGCTAACCCCAAGCTCAATTATGCTTAAACCGAGCTCCTCCACGCCTCATGAATTCTCCCTCGCGAGTTAACTTCACGGCCTCTCATTCGCGGTGAAGCTTAAAAACTTTAACACAATTACAAAATTGTATTACATTAGATTCACGGAAGGGCCAACGTGACAAAGCTACATTCAAGACACTATCATTAAAATCTGTGATTTCTGGAATGGTGTGAGTCCGTGCTTTTGCATTTGTTTGTGCGTATGTGATTCGAGAAGAGATGGTTTATCGGAGGCAGATTCTCGGTCATGAGATCTTCGTGAGAGGAAATCCTGTTCGCTTCCCGCCTGTGTCATTAGATTTTTATGACATTCAAGTGGGAAGAAGTTGCGGAATGCTACGCGTACATGTACATAGTACTTTCTCTTACTCCCGAATGGATTCGCCTCAACTGTCATTTGTGTTGTTCACCGATGAGGTCACAGATAGGGAATAAACTGAGCACAAAATGAAAAGACTGAAGGGGATTCAGTGCATGCTCTTCTTTCAGACACACGCACACTCACACATATCGGCACGTATGTACATATTTATACGCAACCATACTCAGGGATGCATAGCGCATCGGAAAAGTTTGGAAAGAAATATAATTATTATACTCGTTTGCCACTTCACGGTTGACAATTCAAGTTTCTGGTGTATCCATGATGATGCGTAAAATAATCGGGCTGGAATAAAAAGCGGAGGAAAAAAAGTTGGTCGTGGGCCGGCGGCAGCAATGGGGAGGGGAAAAGTTGAGGAGAGATGCAAATGGGTCACATTTGGTATCCTCATCACATTCAAAAGCTTATCCCACTGGCTTGTTCGCAATTCCTGCTTACCCGCTCTCACATATATATATATATATATGCATATATACATGCCCATTTAGACATCCACCCGCTTAGTCTCATCCACTCTCACACCCACCCACCCATCCGCGCATACACACACACACATGCACAGAGAGATAGAGAAAGAGAGAGGGCGGAAAGAACAGGGAACACGGGCAGAATTCATTGTCACCCGACCCGACGACAGAAAGTAGACGCCACAACAACCACCACGACCGAGTCTTCCTTTGTATCATCAAGCAGACATGGTGAGAATGTGGGATGGGGGCTTCTGCGGTGAGGCACAATAGTGAACTCAAATTGGGGGATGGAAGTCGCCATACGGATTCCGCAGTCATGGGCTAACGCGCGGGGAGAGGGGAAATTTTAATTTCCGCCGAGTCAGATTGGTACGTGGGGAAGAAGACCTAACTGTTCGATCATGTGTAATAAGACGACAGTGCGACAGTTAGGGTGGGTACGTGTGTCACACTCCTCCGGTCGGGCCTTCCACCCCTACCTCTCACAGAATGACCCCTCATATATTCACCTCAGATGGTTTCCACAATTTCAGCCCTCTTCTTATATCCATATATGTCTCTTTCTCTCTTTCACCGACTGTCTGCCGAGGCATTTTAGGGCTTGGGGGATATGGTGGTAGTGGAGGTTTCCGCCACGAGTGTGTGGTAAGACGGCGGGAGCTGATGAAAGCTGCTGTTGACGAAAATGAAAAGCTTGTTCTTAAAAGAGCGGCTATGGATGGCGGACGGGTAATTATTCGTGAGAAAGTTGGCAATAGAGAGACAAGGGAGACAGACATTCTAATCTTCCCACTCCTTTATTCATCCTGCATGAATGGCGGATAAGGAGCGGTGGGGGCTGTTGAGCTGGCGGGAGAATCCAGTTGGGCTCGCTAGAAGTTGAGCCTCATCCTTTCACGGCTGACGACTCGGCTGCCGTGTAAGTTCCTACCTCTTACGCCCTGCAGAATGTTCCGCTGCTCCTGCTCTCTTACTCGCACTCTCTGTCTCTCTCTCTCTCTCTCTCTCCCTATCTTTACCAAAGGTTCCTCATTCTGAAGGAAGAACTTGAGCTATACCGAGCTGAGGCCTGAAGACAAAACCATCCGAACCATACATATACACCCAGGCCCCCACACGCACACACACCCACACATTGCCGAGAAGAGTTGAATAGAAAAATTAAGTTTTCCTTTAATGTGAACACTGGATAGAATTTTCTCCAGCCTTAAATCATATTATGACGGAAAATAAAGGTTCTTCTCTGTTCAAGACAAGGCTGCTCTCTCGAATTTCCTACTTTGTGACTCTGCAGCGCTCTTCCGCCTCTCCCCGCTCCTACCCGCCCTCCTCATCTTTTACATTATTCTCCACTATTTGAACGTCATATAAACCCAGTTGACACTAATTCTTTAACCCGGGCAAACAGGGGAAACCTCCAGTGGGGGCACTCCTAGGTCGGGGGAAACTCATGTAGTTGAGACTGAAAAGGACATGGGGAAAAGAATTTCCACTTCTCCCTCCCCTCTCAGGCCATCTTTAATGTCCTTCAATTTGTAATCACGGCCTCCCCAGAGTGTCCTGTGCGGTAAGATTTACGATACCTTCAACAACCCGGTTCGAGTTGAGTCACTACTGAATACACAGTGGGAGTCATCTTTATGGGGAAGATGCAGTAAAAGTTTTACGGTATCACAGATATGATTTCGCCGTCCTTGGCGGCTCTGACAGACTAAAACTATAAACTATGTTCTAGAATTCATGGGACGGGAACTCTCTCATCAGAAGACAACCCTGTCACACGCACTCTCAAGCGGGATCCCAAAGTTCTACATGGCTCACTCTCTCCCAACAACATCCGTCGGATGGTTGGTTCCAAATTTTTGGGCCTGTCGTGGAAATTAAGTCATTATCTAGAAAATTCGGGACAATGTGAAATGGGAGACAAAAGTAAGTGATAAATTTCGGCGGTGTAGCCAGGGTGGTGTATGAGCAGGACTGGAAGGGCCTCGGGTTGTGAAATCATTAGTCCCCCCATTGTAAGTTGATGGGAAACTGAGCGCTGTTATTCGGAGGGAGTCTTATTTTCTATCTCTTCCACTCACTCATCCGGAAGTCCCTTTGTTTTCCGAAAGTACGCGTATACAACCATGAATATAGATATACACAATATGTAATATACAACTGACTCAGTAGCGCGAGGAAGGAGCCATGCCAAAAACTTGGAGTATCCGCTTTCGGAGGAATTAGCAAAATTAAAATTAATTGTTGCATCCGACTCTTGATCTCTCTCTCTCTCTCTCTCTCTCGCTTGTCATCTAATCAGAGTAATGTTCTTATTTCCGCCACCAGTTTTTCTCCAATTTATGTCCCCTAGTACGACCCTCCACTTCAGGATGAAAAGTTTTATGAATGACTATCGTTATTGGGGGCTGCAGAGTAATAATAATTTCCTCCCAAATCCGCTCCACTACCCTACAGCCATCCGGATACTCCATTATGGGCCATCCAACTCTTCACTAAGAGGAAGCAGCCTTGAATGATATATGCAGGTGATGGAAGAGATCTACAGCTTGTTAAAATACATACATTCGCACGTGACGTCCCTCCCAGTACGGGTGAAGTCGCCCCCCTTCCCGTCAACTCAGCATCAGCATCAACGTCAAGTCAGTTTTGTCAACGTACACGCGAATGATTTTTGCTGGAACTAAAGAGCCGTCATAACAGCATTAGCGCATGGAAAATAGTTTTTCTCCGCTGCATTGCATTATGAGAGCCGCAGAGGATGTTTCTATGAACTGGGAGATATTGCCAGCGCTCAAAGAGATTAGGAGGATGCGGATCATTGCCGTCGGCAAAAATCCGCCACTTATTTTGTTCATAGTTTGACCACTTTTAGCATACATGTACGTTTGTTTGCCTCGGAGTGTGTGATGGCATGATGGGATGCTATGTATACCACAGCGGGTGGATGTGTCTGCATGTAGTGCGTATGTGTGCGTGTTTATAAGTGGAGGGATTTTATTAGCTCGTAAAAATCTGGTAGTCTCACATAACCGGGAACATGGTAGCTTTCTCCTCATAACCAGTTGAGCAAGGGACAGCGATTGGAGAATCGAGGTCGGAAGCTAGCTTGGAAATGATAGTTCACACAAGTGCGACTCTCCCGCACCCTCCGTACCCCCATACACATTCTTATATGAATGTCCTTCATCCTTATACATACTTACACACAAATACACACAGAAACATTGGTTTTTCAACTAAAAGATAATCCACACACTCCTTTATGTACACTCGTACACATAGAAACCCTTTTTCCTCCCGCCTTCTTTATTTGGTCAGAGAAATGCAGTTGACTGCTTTGGCAAATAAACGGCTGGGAGGTTACAAAAGTGCCATATATGACGTAGGGCTCATCTCCCTACTTTCCTCCGTTTTCTATCTTCCTCATCCGGCCTCTCTCCCTCCCTCCTTGTCTCCGGATAGCATTCATTTATTTGGTGCGAGAAAGACGAAGAGAAGGACGACGATGCCGAAGCCCTTGCGGTAAGCCTTGTCTTTCAGCTGACTGATAGGGACATGCGATCAGTCAGGACATTCCACAAAAGTTCCGCCAGGCTCAAGTCAAATTGATCTACCCCTTATTCCTTTCCTTTTTCAAGTTTTTCCCTATTCCTCGTCTTACTCTCATATAAATTCCAACCTTCACATATTCCAGTTATTTCATTTTCTCCTCCTCCTTCAAAGAAATATAGGATGTAACCTCATGATCATGTGTGTATAACGTCCATAAGCATACACAGAAACGCACACACACACACACACACACACACACTGCGCTCTGGTCTTTCTCCTGTTCTCATGCCCATTTCCATTCTTACTGGGTTCGTCGTTATAAATGGTGAAATGGGGCTGATATGGCGGTAGTTGTAGATATCGATGTTAAAGATATGACGTACATGGAAATTAGTGAAGCTGATTGTGTCTTCACCGCGAGCTCCATTATTGGAAGGATTTTGATATAGTGAGCGGTGACTCCTGCTTCAGTCACAGAGGGGTGGAAAAATGGCTGAAATTATTTGTGGCCGTCGAAAGGACACGCTATGCTACGCACTTACGAGACCATTCGAGGGAGTCTTTCGCAGATGCGTAGGTAGAGATATAATATACGCGTTCCCGCAGGGAGCCCCGTTCGGGACTTATAATAGTGACCGGATACAGCCTGTGCCGTTGAGACAAGAGTAACTTCGGAATGACCATTGCAGAGGCGGTGGCGGAAGGACAGGCTATTTGGAGAGTGATGGGCGTGAAAATGATTGTCAGGATTCTTCATACGGACCATATGCTGACTTGGTAAATATGACAGGAAACTGATTGACTAAATATTTCAGAGTCCTGAACATTTCCCTTCTTTCTTCGCTCCCCCGTTTGCTTCAAGCCTCCAGTCCGACGCTGAACTACTATTTCTCCTCATTACTCACTAGAGAATTTAATTTTTCTCCTCCATGTTGCAATAGTAGGGACAACGGGAGGTCTGGATTGTCGAGGGGCTGAGTGGGTTTTTCTGTTCCAGGGACTCACCCTCTCCTCCGATTCTTTCTAACCTTCTCACTTGTGCCTATTTCGCAGCTTACACCTGTCTCCATTCATACGCTCCGGGCTTTGGTACAATAAATTATTAGCCGCCCCTGCCAGCCGCTACTTGGCTTTATTTGCCTCCCTCTGACCCAAGAGGAAGTATCTATACGGAATAGATTAATGAGTTTGGCATGTGCAGTACGGTGTGAGGAAGAATTCTATCTCTACTCTGTAGAAAGAGGAAATTGTGGAAAGGCAGAGTGAGTGGGGGAGTTAGTGAGTGAGTGCGATCTAACTGCAAAAAGAGGACAAGACGAAGTAGAGAAAGAACCAGTGACGTAAAAATCCCTTTGATCGCTAATGGCATGAGGCATTTTAAACCAGCCTCCCGTCTCTTCAGTGCCACTTGAAGTCACGTTTGTCATCCAACATCCCTTGATGTTGGCCTTATAAAAGGGGGAAAATTTTCCGCAATGAGTTTACGGGGCGAATAAGTTGATTGGTAACTAATGCACGCGCTACTTACTCCCGCCCTTCAGTTGATATCCCACTGAGAATTTCCCTGGGTCATCACTGACTGCTCAAAAGTTGGAGTGTACGGCAGTCGAGGTGGAGGCTGCTTAGCAACCTTCAAGCTACAATGATTAGCCAACATGCACAGACGCATACACACACACACACACACATACACAAACACACACACACAAACACACATTCACTCGCAAACACAAATGAAATAGCTCCCAATAGATCCACCAGTCGCAGCTCCGGTATTAGTGGCCGTAGTTACAAAAGTTATAGTCATCCAAGTACACGGAGGCAATTGGAGAGAGAATTTTTCTGAGGAGGAGGAGGAGGAGGAGGAGGGGGTGGTGTGATGTTGGAAAATAACTAGCTCGCAGCCCCTCCTCAGTTTTCGTAGAAAGCGCGGAAGGAAGGACGTGTTGGAAGTTATATTGTTTGAAGCTCCGGTCCATAAGTTAGGCCTATGAAATTATTGCACCACAGAACTAATATTAGCTGTCCACCCCCAGCTTCACGAAAAGGTCAGAGATGGTAAAGTATGGTGAAGTGGGCCGGGAGCCGAACGAGAACGGAATGCCTTTAGTATCTGCAGAAAATTAAGTTAGACCACATGGTCCTCCTAATTTTAAGTCTCCTCCGTATTACATATGGACATACCAAGGCTCTTACACCCACGCCCACACACGCACATCCGGCACATACATGGACACCTACTCATGCGAGGAAGCATTCATCGATCCAATGAGTCCACAGGGCTACAGCATGATTACACATACATACACGCACACGCCCATATTAGACCCATGACCAGATACACCCACACATTATAGTAGATTCACAAGTCTTCGTAGCATGAACAAACATTGAGGAAATTGGCCCCACTCTTATTTATATTTCACATCTTGACACGGCTCATACCTCCTCGTCATCATCATCACCACCCCTTTGGTGCTAAAGTAGAAGACTGGAGGAAAGTATCCGTATTAAGTCTCAGCCACATCCGCCGTGGCTAATCTGACAACTTTACTCAGCTCATACTGTAACTATCTGCTTTGATGATTTCCAGGGTTGGAGCGGATGTGAGTGTCGTCGTTTTTGGGGAGAACTTCGCGGGAGTGGACGATAAGTGAAAGCAGAAGGAATCCTGTAGCTCTCCTGCCTTCGGGATTATCTTCCTGCGGCAAACCACTACTGGGAATCTGGAGCTCCTACCCTCTCCATATTGGGAGCACCTCTCAGAGCGGAGTAATGATCCCTGGGGACACGGGCCTTTGTGATAAAATTTTTTATCTTATCGTCCCTGTCCTCACAGTACTCACAGTGACTGGGGTGTTGATGGGTGTGGTTAGCAATATGTCGAGTATCAGCCGGGAACTATGAACATGGCCTACGCCGTAATAGTGAGCATTTGTACTAGGAACCGTCTCAGCTACAAACTTGCTATCCTGATGAATGGAAATGTGAGTGAGTGTGGTTGAGCCGCTCTCGCGACTCTATCACACCATAATGTTAAAATGGCTTTCGGGCCATCAGTCAGCATGAATCCTCCCGCCCTGGCTTCACCATCATATTGAGGGCATATATGCAGGTCGTGGGCGGAGGCTCCTACTACCGTTATCACTACTAGTTCTCCCCCTCTTCCCCTATTCCGGCAAGAGGGAAGGTTTTCCCCACTCTGATGACGCTAACTTGAACCTTTCGATACTTTAAATTGCCCATTTAGACAATGAAATTTTATTACGCTACTAATTTGGGCAACTCACGTTCAGTGTAAAAAGAGCCGAGTTGTAGTTGGGCAAATTGCTGTTTTATTGCCTTGTACCCGCGTCGCACGCTCAAACGGAATTGAATGCAGAGTTGGAAAAAACGAGGGAATTCACCTGCTGCTACTCCCTACTACTAGTATATATTACTGCAGTTACAACCGCTATACTCCCTCTCATCTTCCCGTTCCTTTTGTAGCCTTA
The DNA here is from genome assembly GCA_009870155.1 of Pseudobourletiella spinata. Taxonomy (NCBI): domain Eukaryota; kingdom Metazoa; phylum Arthropoda; class Collembola; order Symphypleona; family Bourletiellidae; genus Pseudobourletiella; species Pseudobourletiella spinata. The sequence goes on along the minus strand of WJFA01000072.1, from coordinate 55,775 downwards.
CTTCTCCTTTTCGCCATCGTCGTCGTCATCGTCGCACCCACCCGATCTCTACTCCCTCAATACCCTTCCCCATACCCGGACTCATTTCATCCGTGGCCATTCCTCGGAAGTAAAGGGGATAGGGGAAGGAGAGCGTGTGATACGGAGGTGAGCGTGTGACGAGTTGTAATTTTGGGGAAAATCCTTCCCCCATGCGAGCCCCAGGACCCAGGAGAAGCCAATGATGCAGGAGGGAAGAGGATTCGAATGACTACCCACACTTTTACGCCTCCCAGGACCCACGAGTAATTATTATTGGACCAACTTTGATCACTTACAACTGTTCAGAGGTAAGCAAAGGGTGTGTAGGAAAGAATCCATACCCAATTCCCACCCTTTTTCCCGGCCTCCTTTTTATAGCCGTCCCCTATAGCATGGGTCATCCGGATCATCCGCATCACAGAGGGAGGAGGAGATGGGATGAGTAAGGTTGAGATGAGCGAACCGTTTTCATCAACAAGGGTGGGGCAAGAGGAAGTTTTTGGAAGGCTAAACCCCGTAGTTTCCCATCCTCCAGCTTTCAGACACAGGGGGGGGGGATTCAAATCATCGAAAATAACATCTGGATGTGGACAATGCCTTCCAAATGATCCTCCTTCACCGCAAGGGACTGCCGGGAAGGATGTGATGGTCAAAGAGGTAGCTTCAGTAGTGTTCGAAGGGAGTAGGGCTACTCCTTTAGTATTGTTCCTCGGAAGAAAAAAAAAACTTTTCTCTCCCTCAACTTACCCTGAACTATGGCCTGGAGAAGGAGGGGCTGATTTTTTTCACTCCCGCATCCGTATAAAACCAGTAAGTTCAATTCTCAGCTCGGCTCTCTTGTATAATGGCCGAGCACATTTTGTGTGTAACTGTGTGTAAGTTTATGTGGATAAAAGGGTTAGTCCGAAGGTCGGCGGGCTGGTAGTAGAGCAGAGGATGGGATTCTCCCCAACCCCACCCCCACTCTCTCTCTCTCTCTCTCTCTCTAACTCGCTGGGGTCAGGGTAGCCGCCGCCTTGGAAGTTATTTGATAGTGTGCATTGAGAGAGTATTTGTGTGCCAGGATTTGGAGACGCGGAGAACTGGTGCGGGGAAGAGACAGGGCCCTTTTGCCTCTATGCCAGAGAGATTGAAGCAGCTTCAGACTGTGAGGTCCATAAAGTGACACAGAAACATGTTTACACTTGAATTTATATCACTCCGAATTCCCCCCAGTTCGTCTTCTTATCTCCCACGCACATCTTCAGCTTTTCTTGGGCCCACATCACCGCTTTTCCCCCTAACCCCATTATTGAGCGGACTGTGGGCTGGCTGTGTTGTAGGGAAAGGATTTGAGTTCTCTTCCCACAACCACATACATATGTATAGGTACATACACAACCACACACACACACACGGACACACTCAACACAAACAAGAGGAGTCGTGACATTTCGCCCCCAAGCGAGGACGGCACTTGATTCCACCCTCCTCCTCCTCCTCCCTCTCCACACCATGCGTTGTCACGGAGTGAGCACATAAACAAAAGGAAATGTTTTCAAGTTCACACCACCGCTAACGTGGCCCTAACCTCGCTGTGCCCCCACCCTGTGAAAATCACCGTGGTCCCTTGAAGACAGGAAAACTTTGAGACCAATCCCTGCCTGCCACTCAGAGGAGTGGGGAGAGAGGACAGCTGCGAAGTGAAGCAGCTTAAATGAGGAGTGGAAAGGCCGCCGTCTGGAGATGATAAAAAGACTGGAGAGGCTAGATCATGATGAAGCCTCTTAGAATGGGAGGAGGACGATGACATGACACCACTACAGGCTACCCCCACTTGGTTTCCATCATCCCAGTGGCGGCGGTGGCTCAGTGTGGACACCCGGCACTATACGCTCTCACACGCTCCAACATGTTCGCAATATTTTCATTCCTCTACAACTACTATGTTAGCGCCCGAAAAATACTTACCGCTCTGGAGTTCAGCCACTTGGTAAATGATTAGTAGGGAGAAGAGTGTCCAGGGGACGAGTTTTGACTTGGTGCACCGAAAGAACGTCGTCATGATTAACCAGTGCTCTGCAAACTAAACCTTTGGCTACTCTAAAATTCTTTGCCCGGGACAGGTACTAGTACTCGGTATGAGCCGCCGGCAACTTGGAGATGAGCAAAACTTTTAGTGGTGGGCACACTTTGGATAATTCGTCATGACTCGACGATTATTAGGCTCCTGCAACAACAGTCCACACACCGTAAGTAGCGACAGGGAGTGAGACAGAGAGAGACGGTCTCCCCTTTAATGACTCCGAATGGGTTGGAGCAAATAAGGATGAGTGGATGGTGCTAATAAGGTTATGTAATGTTACATGGTCACACACAACACAGACACACACTTGGATATATGTAGATACATATATATATATACACATATATACGTATACACAAACGACGGCAGATAATAATATTTTTTGTCACTTGGCTGCTAACTAGGTTAACGGATTGGACTCCGGAGAGGAACTGAGAAAAGCAGGCAGGGGGGAAGCGAGGAAAACGTTGCTGGGATGAGCGCCGTCGCGATTTCACATCGTGACTTCCCTCGCATCAGCTTCTTCTCAAGTGTGTGTGCTTGTGGAGGTCTGAGCTATGGACTCTGTGCCTGACTCTGCCCCACTCGCTCCTCTCACTCTTCCCACCTCCACTGCTTTCTCCCCACGTTGGTCAGTGTGTGTGTGTGTGTGTGTGTGTGTGTGTGCGTGTGTGTGTATGTGTGAATGTACTGTGCTGTGGCGTGTCTCCGAGTGTCTGTATGAGCTATCCTTGCCGCCTCTTGGCCCAAGTGGTAGTGTGGATGACACGGCGAAGAAAAAGGTTCAGACTGGACGGATATACGGAGGGACAGATGGATGAGATCCAACGCCGGTTGAGCTTCTCAAAGCTCCTCTCTTCCCAACTCTCCCCTCCTCCCTTCCTTGGGACGACGATGAGTTGTCCACAGGAGAGGTCGGATGAGGAGCATCACACGGGGGGAAGGGGGTGGAGACGGATGTAGGCGCGGTAAAAGAAGGGAATGAGGATGAGGATGAAGAGGTGGGTTAAGATGACGCTGGCCAACCCAGGATAAGAGAACTCAGGGAGGGTACAACAACTCTAATTTTTCCCTGTGAGTACAACTCTGAGGAAGGCGAAGGGTATAAAAAAAAGTATGAAACCGAATTTTCCCCGCACCAAGTAACGAGATGGGAGAGCGGGTGGGGTAGGTAGTGACGACGACGATGGCTGTGGCGGCCGCAGGAGCAGAGACCTAGGGCTGGCGGAGGAGAAGGAGGAGGAGGAGAAAATAAAGGGAAACTACCCAGCTGTGGATTTGTATAAGGAAAAATATATCTATTCAGCCCCTTAATGTCTCCTTAATGCATGACTACGTCTAGATTTTTCTGCAGTACCCCTGCTCAGTCAGTAGTACTACTACTCCACTACTACTCGCTCCCCTGCTCTTCCGGGTACTTTGTAGTGGACCCCTCATATAACTCCCTCGTTCCATTCATTTGTCCTTTTCCCAGACCGTTCTCGTCGTACGAGCGAGCCCGTCGGTAAATGCCCCCATCTCCCGTACTGTCTCTTTCCTGTAAAAAGGCTAAGCAATCCAACAGGAATGGACTTTACACTGATCTCTCCCCTCCACTCCTCATCCTACTCTTGCCATTACTGCTGCTGCTGGTAGCTCCACTTCTACTACTTCTTCTTCTTCCACTTCTACTGCTACCCCCTCTTCTTCTATGGGTTGACACAAAACCAATAAATCTCGTCTTTCTCGTTTCCAAACCAACTTATATCCGATGACGGTAACGCACGGGCAACAAGGTCCTTTCCGCCTGCAGTACAATCGGAGGTTCATCCTCCGTACTAAAAAAGTTGAAGTAACTGTCCCGGTCCGTTTTTGTCAGTTTGCTCTCTTTCTCTGTCCATGTCTGACTGCTCCCTGAGGGAGACTTCTCAATGAATTACACCCCCCCCCCACTCCACTCCTCATCCACATCAAGATCTCCACTCACGCCCATCGTCCTCATTACTCCCATATCCTGTCATTATTGTCGACTCAAAGTCAGATTACCCCCTTATCTTTCTCTCCAATCCCAGCCTGTAATCTGCTTGTGACAGTGGTCGTTGAGAGGAATCACACACATGTGTGTGGTTTGAGTTAGTGAGACCTTTACGCATTCGCTCCCGTACCTTATATTCTCTTCCGTTCTCCTGTCTAATTTATCATCTGCCTGTCACGAAACCATGTTAAACGCGCATCTGTCCGAAAAAAGGAGCACGTTGGAGCCTATACCACAAGTTTTCCCAGGGGGAGAAGAGAATAGACTGTACCGTAGGTACTCTGTGTATTTGAAGTAGCGGAGGTATTTTGTTGAGAACAGTGATCGTATGTGTGGATGCGTGTTGGCGTGCAAATGCGGAAGAATGTGTACTTGTGAGTGTAAACGTGTGAATGTGTGACAATGCAGGTGTGTGTGTGTGTGTGTGTGTGTGTGTTTGTGTATGTGTGCGTGTGAGAGAGAGGTTGCGTGCGCGAGTTTGTGTCGAGCAAACAAGGTTGAATTTGAACAGATGTATGCTTTACACACACGCCCTTTAGAGGATGAGATGAGGGGCTCTTGAGAGGACTTCTCTGTCGTTTGGAGAGCCTTCAACTACTACGCAATCAAGGATTTCCCAGTTGGGAGACCAAGAACCGCAAAATTGTCCTTGTAAAGTTGACAAAAATAATTATCATGGCCATCATGTTTAATCATTGACACTATAGGATTTCCAACATGTGGATACGTAGGCAGAGGGTTTTCAAGTTCCTGGAAAGGCGTCTAGTTTTATTTCCGTGTCGCCATGGGACCATTTTTATGGCCTTGATCTGTGCCCACATAAACTGAAGGAGTTGAATAATAAACTGTTCTATAGCTCCTACTGGTGCGGTCATACTAAAGAGAGAACGGTAGGTCCATCCATCTTCACGAGCTCAATGCCAATACTTTCTGAGCAAATGAATATGATCCGTAGAGATTCTGTGCCTCAACCACCAGAATTCTACAGTGGAGTTCCAAGCCGGAAGTCCATTTGCACTACAGAGACGAGGTATAGTCTCTCACTGCATACCTGTCAGGACAAGCGTATAGATATTTATGTCTTGATGATATGCAGGATTCCAATCTCTTAGATATTTTGACCATACTGCCGATACATATGAATAATGTGACCTTTACTTTACAATTCTAACCGGCAACCTATGTTCCCTTCTACCCCTTCCGGGGGTATAACTTAAGCTGCCACTTCCTTGGCACAACGACCGACTGTCTCTCGTACATACGCATTTCAAATATAGAGGAACGCAAGAGATGAGCTTATAGACACTCGGGATATCCCCAACCAGTTGGATAAGTACTCAAAGTAAATAACGGGGGTAACTATACAAGTAACTCTGAGTCTCAATCTAACAATTTTGTGGCTTGTTGGATTTCTTGGACTCATTTCCTCCGTGTACAAGCCTACTGTATACTCAGGAATGCACAAAGTGCTTCTTCATATTCATATAGCTTATCCTTTATAGTGTATTTTAGATGGAGTATTTTCTGAGGTTTCTTTTATACGAATTTACACGGAATCAATGCATATGATAGCCGTAAAAGACAAGGCTAATGATTCCATGCTCTTCTTTTCCTTTTTCACTGTACATTCCCACGATTCGGCATTTAGTAAGGGAATTTCACAAGTTTATTCGAGTCTGAGGACAATCCTTGAGGTTTCATTTCCGCACACCCCTACTAGCAGCCAGAAAAAATGTTCTGCATAGCTTAGTGTTAGTCTCTGATAAATAGTAAATGACCGCTTCTTTTCCCGGAATTTCATGACTACCAAGTAGGGTGTAGGTGACCCTGAAGACTACAACGATGGAAGATAAAATTGAACCTGAGGAGTAAAAAATCCAGTCGCCTTCCCGCATCCCAAGGCTTGTTTCCCTTCGGAATATTTAATTAATTTCACTACTATCATATACCGAGAGTATGCTACATTTTTAGCACCCCGTTTGGGTATGTCCACAACTTCTGAAAAACGGTAAGGGACCTAGCTTGGGGGGATTTGAGTCTGGTTCACTCGTTGTCGAATATCTTGGGACTCAACTTGAGTTTGAAATAAAATGTTCCGCTGCAACCATTTTGGAAATTGTAATGAGTAATCTTCTGTCTACAATTCCAGATCAAATGTTCGTGTTAAAAGCTCAAAGAAATGAGTGATGATACATTGTATAAATCACAAGCTTACCACATACCGGGTGAATTCAGCTATTGAATTAAATATAAACAAATGAAATGAATAGCGAATAAAAATGAATTGGCAATAAAAAAATCAAAATTTGAAAGTGGGAAATTTTTCAACCATTTTGATTGAAATTGCGAGGGCTTCGGGTGTGGATTGAAGCAAGTGACTTCGGAGAGAAAAATTGAATGATAACCGCGTAAGGGCGTATTTCCTCTGGGTCGGCTGCTCGGGGGGACTTTCAGAGGGTCGTAAACTGAAGTGTGGACGTGTGCATGTATATGTGTAGCCTCATCGTACTCACATACTCATGCGTATACATGAGCCCTCACCAGTTACACTTGTGTGATACAACCCCTGTACCCCAGTACTTTGAATAATAATGTAGGGCATAAAAACGATGAGAGGGAGACCCGCGTGGCACAGCCAGCTTGTTGTTTTGTTGATGTTGTTGTAAAACAGTTGAGCCAACCGGATGGGAAGAGAATTTGTACAAGAGCCTCCGACGGCGGATTCCACTACTGACTACTGAGTATTCAGTATGGAGAGAAGTGGTTGACGACGACGCGGGGGGAGAGGACGTTGGAAGAATCGGGATGAGGCCATATATTTTTTAGAAAGCAACTAACAAGTCTTTTCCCCTTGTCTGTGCGCTCCTGATAATGGCTGTCGGTTTGGTCCCGTCGTCTTCACTCTTTAGAGACAGTAACTCAAGTAAAGCGCTTTATATTCTTCCCCTCCCTCCCTCTCTTAATACAGTCTCTTCCTCATTTTGTCCTGCTCCTCCTTTCTATCCATCTTCTTATGAGTTTGCCTAATTTCCCTGATTTGTTCCAGCAAAACTCTGATTACAACCTCCATAATTAGTTCAACTTATACTGGTTGGAAGGGGTGGGAGAGGGAGATCAGTTGAGCAGAGCTGATATCAACCAGAAAATGGTCCATTTCACTCTCAGGTTGGAGTCACCATAAGTCAAGTGGTTCTCAAAGGAAGTACCTACAGAAAAATAATAACATTGCTTTTCCTCAAACCGTATTGTTCCTTCGAGATTTATTCATTGGTTACAGGTTACACTGGCACTGTACAGTTCCGTATCCAGTGAAACCTTCAATCCTTTTTGTAATTTTCCCCAATCCTCTGGGGAAATGGGCACAGAGTCACGACAGACATGGTGGGAGGGGTTACGTGTTATGTCGCAGGCAGCAATAAAGAGACTTGAATGCATCTATGTATACGCTCGTGTGCGCGCATTGATTCGATGGCGGATTCAGACTGGGCTTTTCCTCCTGACTGCGATTACTTTACCGCAGGCAAAAATGGAATGCTGAGTGAATCTAGTAACTCTACAGATGAGATATATGTTCGTGTAAACTATAGAAATTTCTGCCACCGATTTACCGTAGGCCCATACGAGCGTTATCACCACTTAAAACCTAATAATTTTCAAATTTTTTACGGAAGGAATCCCGGCGTAGCCATTCCGCTAATTGTCTTCCATGTATACTTTTATGACTGATCGTGTACTACTGTGGTAGTTGCGGCTGGAGAGAACATCCTTTCAATTAATCTGATTGTTTTTATGCCCCTTCGTCCAAGTGAATTGAATAACACGGCTGCAATTTTATGGTATATTGCTCTATCTAAGCTGAAAATTCTCGACCTTTTTTCCACCTCGCATCGTTCTCCTAGTTTTTTTCACGAGTATGACGTCGCTCTGCTTCTAGATGATAGACTACGGATGCCTTACATAGTGAAATGATCATTAGCAAAAAGGATAACGCTGAAAGTAGCGAATAATATGTTTTAAGACGTTTATTTTTTCAATATGGAGCGTTGACAGGGCTCCGAAGGAAATTCAATACCCTGAACTTTTCGTAATCATTGATTGGGAACTTATAACGTCCTTGAGCCTGGCTTAGAATCAATTTCCTATATTCTCCCCCATAAAACTGTGCACATGTCTGGGAAAGGGTGGTTTTCGGAGATTGGCAGCATTCGAGCTGGAAATGTCAGTACCCGGGCTGTCACCCTTTCTGTGGCCGGAAACTTATTCGAAGAGAAATCCGCAGTCGATCAGAAGAAGACCGTGTCATGAGAAGAAAAAGAGATAGAGACTACCATGTTGTTCATCCGCATTTCCTCCACAATCAACTATCTCGCTTCACATCAGAAGTAGAAAAAAGAGGGAAATATTTGTCGTCGAAAGCGCCGTCGGTGCGTATGCGTATATACTATATTCTGTGAAAGGAAGAGTGTATGGATTTGGACAACGACGAAGCTGCTGGTGGTAGCACTAGGACCAACCTGGGAGAACAATGAGAAACCTGATAACATTGCTCGAGCTGATAGTTGACTATTCAACTGTTTCTCAGCATGTGCATAAAAAACTGCTGTAGCCATATAAAAACCTTGATCCCACACACCCATTTTACGTAGGTACATGCTCTACCACGTTTACAAGCATAACTGTACCCATAGCTGTACTCGCAAATATATCGGGTTCGGTCTAGTTAACTAGTTCGAGTTAGAGTTATGGAACGACACTCGTTGCATAATTTTACGGCAGCGGTAGCGAAAAACAGCGAATTCGCTACCGGGTTTCGCTCCCGCTGAAATGGCAGCGAATTTTTAATTTTTAGTAATAATTAATAACTTTTTTGAAAATCACTTCCGGAAAAAATATAGTTGGATAATAAAATTTGAATAAACATCATCATATCATTTTTAGGGTTGTAAAAATATCTGCCTTGACAGGGCTGCGAGATTACCGGCTGTTTACCGGCTCAAATTTTTTACACTTTTGAGGACTAGTTTCTATTTTTCGTAGTCGTCAGCATTGAATGATTAGAAAAATACCAAAAGATTGAAGTACTTTGAGGCAACTGAATCTAACCTAAGTTCTTGACTTAATACTGTATGATTCCTCTAAAGGGTGCAGAGTAGGGGGTAATGGGTAGTAATGGGTGCCATGCGATACGAAGCACTGTCGCACCCAAATTTTGGATGCGAATCTTGATGCGATACGGTACCTCGCATCAGTATTGTATAGCACTAATCGTTTGTTTCTAGTCTGATAAAAACGTGTACGAAAATAGCTTTTTTCGACTTATCTGTACATCGTTGCCAACTACAGTAATTATCCATAAATAATTGTGGTAATTTATCACCCGATAAGCTTAATTCTTTAAGCAAGCATAATTTTAAATTAAATTATGGAAGAAACGCTACCAAAACCGTTATTTTCGCTACCAGCATACTCCCAAACGTTACTGATTTAACTTTTAGACTGCGGGTCGCGAAACTGCTGGACACTTCAACCGCTATCGCTTGGTAGTGAAAGTAGTTCCCTAATCATGACCGAGGGAATTAGGCCGGTAGTAAGAGAGCTTGTTAGCGCCTCACAGTGTCTATTTGCTACCTTTAGGCACAATGGCTACTAGCATATCCCGATCCACGTTAACAAAGTTACTGATTTATCCAAACTCTACACAAGCCAATGATCCATGGCGTGGTTTTTAAATATTCGGCCAATATTGTAAAAAATCTATCGTTTGCCCGCCCGCCCGTTTACCGAACCTAAAGGCCCATGCCCAATGAGCAAGGGCTGGACATAGGCATTTCATGGACCTCACCTCTGATACGCACCCGTAGGCCACATTCGGATATTCGAGTACGGGAGTAGCAGAAGGAATTATAGTGAAACCTGTGGGAAGTGCTGTGCTACATGTCTAGTTGGTACGAGAGCTGACTCGGAACTGTTATCAAAGTTATAATAAACATTAAGTTTGTCATTTACAAAACATTACAAGTGGTAGTATTTACAAGTACAGACAAATGTTTCAATCGAAGGCAAAAATTGAGTGTCACGGAAGGTCACTATTGGCTTACCCTCCAGTGTATTACCGAACGATACTCTAAACTATGCAACTGTTGACACATGGTGAAAAATCCGAAACTACTGGAGCTACATAGCAGCCATGGCAATATTTTTGCTCTTATCTATCTATTGTTTCGTACCACCACCTACAGCAGGCTTTCGCTTTGTTGGTGAGGCTCAAGTTCCGCTTGCAGGAATTCATGTGTTCACAGTCCGATTCGGGATGTGAGAAAGTAAACATATGGACCGTGAAGGCATATGAAAAGGTTAAGATTGCGTGAGAGTTGTGTAGATTCTAAATCTTCCTTTGTACCTAATCTGCTTTGTGGGTGATAGTATGTCCTTGCGATTACACTGTAGTGGTGGTAACCATTCGTATCCCGATGCAAGACATCAACAGTGGACTGGAGACTCCAATTTTTGTTTTGAAAAATGCCTCCGTTACATATGACGATTTTTTAATATCACCGACGCCTTAAGCCTCAAGGGTAGTGCGGCAATGTCGAATGAATCTTCACTCCGACTCCACCTCACTCTTACGCAATACACACATATATCAAGGCTTGGGCTGACAAATAGGACTTGCTAAGGTCAGCACAAATTTGTCGTAAATAATCCATAGGCTTTCCTTGCTTTGCTCTGTTTTTCTATTCATAAGAATCGTGGTCGGAATACGGAGATAGGGATGTGAGGGGGTGGGGAAACAGAAGGCGGAATAAAAGTTGATTTCGCTCCAGCGCCCCGGCTTTTCCCGCTTGTGTGTGCTATAGGCAGCCAAAACTGCCTTAGCGTGATGATCACATTAAAATGGTCGGGGAATTCTAAGGGAGGACATGAACTCATTTTTCTTTCATATGCAGTCCGTTCCACTCTCTCTTATCCTACCCCGTGCATTATACTAGAGCTGTATGTGTGTGTCTATGCAGGGGGAGGGGTAAGGAGGTTACGTATGAGCATAAGTAAAGCAAGATTAAACCGCGTTTCAAGTTTGCCCTACGTTTCCACCGCCGTCGCTCCCATCATGACGCTGTTCCTACGGCCAGCTGTGTGGAATAGAAAGGGGCTGGGAAGGATGCCAGTAAACATTCTTTATTTTTAGTGAGGGAATAATAGGATTTCAAAGGGAAAGCTAAACAAAATTTGGCGATTTGCTCCCCAATTCGCAGGCTAATTTCAACTCAATAATATGACCGGAACATCCCATATAATAATGTATTCATGTCCGTGGAAGGGCTCTTTACGCTGGCGGGGACTGGCCGAGTAAGGGTTTGGGAGGAGGCGGAGTAATTTTTCATCTTGTCATGCATGAGTTTCATACGAAAGGATACGCCGTACCGCGTTTACTACATCAACTCCTTTGTTTTCCTAGTTTGAGTCTCAGTGGAGATTATATCGTGAATATGTGTCGACTCCTTTTGTCTCCACAACTTGCTCATCCATGTTGCGCAGCAACATCCTCCTGCTTACCCCCTTGGCAAGCAATTCGAGATGTTTCCCCCACTAACTCCATTCCATAATCTGTGTGCATACACACAGACGGGACCAATGTGTCAGAGTCGTGAGTAATGTTGCCTCTGTGTCCGTGGTGGAGTGAGCGGTCATGATAGAGGAAATTTTACATATGCAATCACGGAGCAAAAAATAATGCTCGCTCCCTCTTTGCTTGTTGCGTGTCTATCACTAATTAAGCTGTGCAGGATCTTCCACTCCATCCTACTTTCCCTCCTCTGCCCTCCTCCCCTTAGACCACATTAATTTTCCGTGGAGCTGGGGCACGGAAAAAGAAGCAAAACTGTGGGCTAGCTCGGATTTGCACGATAGTACACAAATTCAACCCTTGCACGTACGATATTCATGCATGCATGTTAGCTGTTGCAGACACAGCCTTGAATTCCAAAAATTTCACCATGAACGTAACGAACTCTCTTCGAGAATTGCCAGGATATGAGCCCTGGCGAAGGCATTGGGCCACGGTTGTCATAAAGTTCCACAGATACTCATGGAAAACTCGGGAAAAGTAAACATGTGCGGCAACATGGTGAATAGCGAACTCTTCTTCCCTCAGAGACCTATTCTAGACTCGGTCTGAAAAGTAAGCAAATAATCAGCTCAACAAAATTAATTTTTCGCCTCGTGATCCAAAATGTTCTTGCTTAATAATGCAAAGATTACAACCGCCAATGCGCTAAATAAAGTGGGCAGTAAGATCTACTGCCGGAATGTACAATGCCTGAACGCCCGCCTGGGCTCCAAAAGGCTTTAATGCTCACGGCATATCGTCTACCAAATAATACATGTACTGCTCTCAGTAGGCTGTGGATCCCTGCAAACGCCCACTCCAACATGAGCATTCGATCATACACAAACAAATGACCAGCGAAAATTTCGTTTGCAAAGTGACCAGAGCCACCACAGTAGTCATAGTCACACACAAAATCCATTATGCACCAATATATTTCCGCAGTTCAAAGAGAGCTTTACGCCTGGAGTAATCCCTGGCAACGGCTGAAGCTGTTTGTGGGTAAACCTAATGGTGATGTATGAATTACCTTTTAGCTCCTTTAAGAGTTCGCCCTCTCATTTCTTGTTGCCAAGACAAGATTCCGGAAGCATCTTACTCCAAACGGACCACTTATAATTTCTTATGCACATGTGCACTCACACAGGTTGTTGCTCATTGGGACTATACTCGAATTGGAGGAGGAGTCACAACTGACAGCCATGTTTATTTGGATGGATTACTTCACCTTAAAAAGTCATGACATTCAAAACAATGGGCCCTTAAGGTGTGAGCACATGAAAGTGGGGCTGCGGGGGAGGATGTGGTTTCCCTTTTGACTCTAACTCGTCTCTATCATTCTAGTAATAACCTGCGCAAGGCAAACTGATAAATGTGATCTGATGGCAGGAGTGTGGTTAGCTCATATGAGACGGTGGAACATTTATTCCAGGTTTCGTAATGCTAATGAATTGTGAGCGTTACAGGAGTCCCGTTGATACAAATGGACTGCATACTCAGGGCCACACGTCGCACTTTATATTAATTCTTTCACAATTCTTCCTAGAAATCATCAGAAAACACAACATGCTTACCACGAAAACTTTCACCCACCTAATAGTTATTTATAACATACGGAGTTATGTATTCGCGTATATATCTATATAAATAGGGTCACAACAACTGAACGGGCTACCAATATCGCAAATTAGGATTCAGTCCAAGGAACGGCGTATAACCCGAGGTGAGCAGACACACAATGCTCTTTTTTGTACACAGTATGGATGGTAAAAGAAAAACAACACAGTTCATTAGAATAGGTAAGGCGTGTGAAATCAAGTTGTAGTAGCTAGCTATTCATCGCATGTGGGAGTGAACCCCTGTTTTCCACGCACTTCTACAACTACCAGAGGGTAGACGCAGCAATCCTTCTTCTCCGTTATTAGCAACTCAGCTGAGAACATTAGTTTTTTTTTATGTTCCTGGTTGCCCATTTGTTCCATATCTCGGCTATACACTGGGTATAACATTCCCAAGTAAGTGTGGAAATGACGAATATGACGAATCACTCACTCCGTCTGACGCATGGTGGAGTGGATGGAAGTGTAGTGCGGACGGGTTCACACATTTCTACTACCATAAAAGTTTGATTGACTTTATAAGGCCCCTTCTTCTGCTATTCGCTTCAGATCCATCTTGCGCCAAAAGGCCAGAGCAAAGAGGCTGCTCGATTTATGCTGTTGAATTGACTCATAATTCTGACATGGCATATACTATAGCTGCGTGGAGCCAAATAGCGAGGGAAAATGCATCTTGATCTATGCTCCAGGAAATGGTAGTACAAATGGATTGGCAACAATCTGGTTGCCATCGTTGCGACGACTTACGACCCCGCAGGAAGGGACTGAGTCAAAAAATGGTGATAAAATGATTTGTGCCTAAGAGTTGCTTACGTGCTCGTTCGTATGGCAGTATACCTCCACATACATCTCTCTGTTTTCATAACAGATACGCACGAAAAGTCATGGGCATTGGCCCCCATATTTCTACCAGCTTCAACTTACTACTCCTACTTCCCCGAATGGGACTCTGCGACTAAAAGCTAGACATACCCACACACACACACACACAATGCTACTACACTGGTGGTAACAGCCTGAAAAGGACCATTGAGTAGACTTTATGACGAGAATAACGATATGACTTTTAAGGAGGCACTGGGCATACACCGTGTTGAGGCTCAATGCTAACTTGTACGCTCAGAAAGTTTAAGTTGTAAAAACCCCCTGTTCTTTGCTACCCTCCACCTGTACAACTGCAAACTCTACCACAACAAGGGGGTGACGAAATTTGTTTCAGTTTCTCAAATAATCGATTTAGATGCATCATACTTATCTAAATGCGAAAATAAATCGAAAGAACCCTCTTTGATATGTGTTTTGGCGTGATCACGGACGGAAGGTAAACTAAGAAACCTAGCGTCTGAGGAAAATAAATTGGGATACAGCTCAGCCTCCACCTAATTCTCTGAATGGAAAACAGTGCCAAAAAATGGAAAACACTTCGTTTGAAGATTGGAAAGGACGTAATAGAATGATATTCTGAAGCTTGACGGTCACTGAGGATTAGAGGCTTAGCTTTAAAAGTTGGTTTATCGATTGGTTGGTTGGTGGTGAAAGCTAGTAATCCACTTGGATTTGTTCATAATCATTTTCGTAGCCCTGAGCGTGTGAAATCTAGCGGGTAGTAATGATGATTCTCTGTACGGGATCTTATGGATGGGAGATTTATGTGTGAAACATGTACCTGACTCGCCTGTTGTACATAGTTGAACATATTTTTGGACATCATTTGCGAGTGGGTGAAGGTGAAAATCCTTCTTTAAAATTCTATTCCGCCTCAAGGTTACACTTGTGAAAGATGAGTGATCGAAATTCCTATCAGGCAAAAGTAACATTTAGCTCCTGTCGTGTCCATGAAATGTGCCGGAATCAGAGGTTCACGCTGTCCAACGAGGTGGACGTACATACAACCTTAACTTTCCCCGCGAGCAAAATACATGAGGTGATCATATATAAGGCTTTACGGTCGTTTTCCTTTGGTGAACACGACTTCTCCGGATGCATGATTCCCAACGATATTTCCCGTTGTCACATTCGTTCTAGTTCCTGTGGTGTGGTGAGAGTGGTACAGGAGCGTCAGAAAGCGCTTGCAGGAGAGAAAGTTCCTCACCGGTTTCACGGGAAACTCATGCTGGTATGATACCTTTGTACCAACGGAACAGCCTTGTTTCCTTTGCATTGGAAAATTGATCCTATTCCCAATATGGTTCTCTCGAGTACTGTGACACGATTTCAGCATTTTCACAACAAGAAAATCCCTAATGAAATATATGTAAGTAATTTCTTTATTAAATTTATAACGAAGTGAATAAATTTTTCTTGTCTCACTGGTCGAAGCTATGCATGATGCTATGCCTTTCGCACTCACACCAATTCTGACAGCTGAAATGGACTAACGTTATATACTGCATCATTCCAGGATCAGGAAATGCCTCTGTGGACACGCTGCTGTGTGTGTACTCCACCACCAGTACTACTACTATCCGCATGAGCACGTCCAAATCTGTCGCCTTCACCAAGAAATTGGAATCCCAGTGGTGGCGTTAATGGTGCTTTGAAGTCGGAGTAATAAATCTCATTTTATTGTCCACAGCCATATCAGTTACACGAGCGCGAACTGGACAAATTGAAGTCAAGTAATAAGATTCATTCAGAGGACCTCATGCATTCAAATTCGTTTCCTCTCTTTCTGCTCCCCTCTCCCCCAGCCCTGGCATTATGTATGATCCTCAGCGTCCCCACATTACTACGCAACGGCTTCAGATGTGAGCGAAGGCTTCGAGATTAGAGATTTATGCACTTGCAATATACGTATTTCAGCACATGTTACGTGCATTTCATTTAATATGACTGCAGGTTGCTGTTGTCAGAGCCCAAGTTTACTCAAGTGGGAGAGGAAATGGAATGCATTCAACTTCCACTGTTTCCCTTTGTTTTAACTATGTTGATATGACGGCGGTTGTAATTTCCGACGCGACATTGTCCCATGCGATTGGACCTAATGCTTATACTTAGAGGGAGCGAAAATGGTATTTACGGCCCCATTCCAATAAAACAGGGTGGAAATCTGAAGTAATGATACCGCCTCCACTTGTACATCTGCAGTCTTCCACACGACCGTTAACATGCTGCCCGTGTAACATAAATGCATGCACATATCAGGAAAATCCTCACATTTGTCTACGGTCCTGGGCCATCGCCAGTGTCATTCTCAGTGCCACATGACCATATGACATCATATGCAGAGTCAGATGCTCATGTGAGGAAAGCTCACCCCTTTGACCGTCACACGCCTAGCTATTCGACTGTATTCAGGTAGCACAGCTATTATTATGATCATTATTTTCATTAGTATTATCAGAGGATGAACGGGTGGGAATGGTGGGGAGGAAATTCTAGGAATGTCCGCCTCCCAGGCAGCCAGTAGTCCCATAATGAATACCAGGCGAGGAAAAAATGAGCATACCACCACCCAACAAAATTCCCTCCGCTCAAATATTCCACCACATATATTTTTCCTAAACTAAGAGTCACAATTAGTCCGGAACTTAATCTGAGACTCGTACATATGTGAGCTTATACCACTACGTGCTTTCAGGTAAAATTGGAATGTGAAATTATTGCTCCGCACAAATCTTCCACGGCACCATCCCTCTCTCGCTCTCTCTCGCTCACACTCATACACACCATCCTATTCTTTCTCACTACCACTCTCACTTCCATAAAAGGAAGAAATTCTGTGAATTCCATCCATCGTCTGGTCTGGCCGAAAGAACTTGTGCAATTTGTATCTGTGGTTCCTTTTCACAATGCCAGCATCCATAGATGGATCCTAGCAGCGGTGGCGAAATCTGCATAAAGAATTGCCATGGTCTCCAAAATAGGAGCGCAGGGACCGGGTGGTGAACAGAGAAGGAGCAAGTTAAAGTAAAAGAGTAGTAGCAGTGAACTATTATTTTCTTTCTGGTTACATCTCCAGTAGTATCAGTGGTGTAGCGGTACTGGTAGCAGCAGTAGTAGCTACGGTGGTGGCAGTATTGAACCGAGCGGGAGCAGATAAATAGTAAACAGGAAAGGAAGAATTTTCCCGCCGTCACACATTTACATACATACTGCCGGAAATTTTATTCTCAGCACCCTCTGCCATGTTTGCGAAGTAAGCCTTCGGTTGTGGCACTGTGAGAAATATATACGTGTTACTGCTGAGGAGAAAACTTTAGGGGAAAGTTCCAACACCGTAATGAAAGTTCCAGTTTTAGAAGATTCTTGTTATATTTATCCTCGGACAGAGAGTAACTGTTCCCATTTAAGATCCCCAAGCCCTCCTTGGTCCTACCACCCTCTTTGCTATGTCAGTTCATGTGTTCAGGATATATATATTGTGTATATATATATTACATATACTTAACTATATATGTGGATTGCGTTCGTCTTAAACCAGAGAAAACGTCCTGACGGAAGTAAACAGACACGGAAAAGCATGACGCTAAGAGAAAGCGACAATGACATCGTCCCCAATCTCAAAATCGATCGGAAAAGTACTTACAACTTACTGCCACGACTGCAGTGGTAAGTGTATGTGTGTGTCTACAATCTCATCTGACCGCTTTACCGTCTCACGAACAACGATGCACTGAGTTCATTAGGCAGAGTGCAGACTGGTGATTTTAATTAGTAAGGAGCGAAGAGACATTGGAGAGGGGCGTCAACTATTATTTTCCTCTGAAATTTCATTCCCCTGAACCACAAAGGAGGGAGGGAGGGATACAGGGAGGCAGACGCGGAGAGCTTAGGGAAGTGATTATGTCTCACCAATGGCAATGTTAACGATTCACACTTGTCCACGAAATAGATATAATCCCTCGCATTCTCCGTCCTCTCTATCTCTCACTCCAATTTTCCTCCTTCCCTCTCAACTAATGGAGAGAGGAACTCGAGTCAGATGTCAACTCGGTATATTTGCTTATAATGGACTTGAAAATGACTCCGAGTCCAAACATTAAGTGGGATACTCTGCCACTCTACGAGGTCGCGGCACTTTGCACAAACAGTATAATGGTTTTTTCATCGTACAACACAACGCAGGAACCTCCTACCCAAATTGCTCTGAGATTTTTAACTCGCTACTTTAAGCCTTGGCGTATACGGTTGTTAATTCACCCCTTCCATCCCAATCGCCTGGTTGGACGTGTCGGGAAATTAATCTCAGCAGCCTCTGTTTCTGAAGCTGTTTTGGTGAATTTGAAACTTAGGAGGACTTATTTAGCTATATAAGTTCATATCTAGAGTAGACCGTACCCGGGTGTAAGTTTTTTGGAAGGCTGTCGCCCCGTACTAAATGGCGAACATAAGCGGGCGGGGCCCCTCCGCTGGTCTGAACGCAAGGTTGACAAGGGGGACTTTATAGAGTTAAAAGCGGCACACTCAATAATGCAAGCCGTGACCACCGGCTACAGACTTCGCAGTTCTGTCTAAGGCGGAATGGAGCCAAGGCTAGTTTAGAAGAACCACCCAAGCGGCGTCCAGGCTTCCGGCCAGTTGTATAGAACCACCCAGATTCATGAGTTCCGGTTGCAACCCACAACTTGGACACCAAACACGAACATTCTATGGTGAAAGATAATGCGCTTTTTAATTCCTTTTGGATTCAAGCCACATTTATGTTAATGCAAAGTTATGCGGTGTCTTGTAGTGCTTGTCCGATATTTAACATATTTGAGCTGAAATTGTTATATGTATTTTCCTTTAGTTACTATTAAAATATAATGTGTAGAAAGGTTGCTCCGATATTTCCTTGTCTCATTTCGAAAAAATAAAACTTACGAGGAACGTCCAAGGTCTGTAAATGCGATATCAAAATGAAACGATTACTATCGTACCGTACGATAGTAATCGTTTCATTTTAAAGCACTGTTTAAAACCTAGGAAAGTGTCAAACTTTGTATTCCATGACGCCGTTGGGTCGCCCAAAAATTAGTGCAATTGAAGAAATTTTGCCTTCTTTATGCAATTTACATGCAATATGTAGTTTTTTATTTTCCATGAAAGTATCGCTTCGCTCGAGACAAGAAAACAAGTCACTATTTTCTGAAACTTATACCGAGTGGACCCCTGGATGACAAAATGTTCCTGTATTAGTTTTTGTGAGAAAATTTCAATTTTGGATTTCTGGAAAGTCTCTTTTCATTAATTTTTGGGGACCACACCATGCGCAAGATAATTTGGGGGTTTCCTAGGTTTTAGGCAGTGGTGCGTGCGATATCGCGCCATTTTGACGTAGCGTTTACAGTCCTTAGGCATTCGTCGTTTGACGAGAAAACATACTGAGGTTAGTACTGTCGAGACGTTTTCTTTTTTAACGGTTTAGTTAATCTTCCTTAGTCACTACTCGCCACCACGAACGCGCTAGGATGTGTGTCACGCTCAATCGGACGCATGGGCGGAATATAGCAATGTTCAATTTTAATCACACAGGAATAGTCATTCTGGTTTGAGTGAAATTTTTCCAATGTAATTGATATCTTACTTTCAAAATAAGGTGCGGCTCCCTTGAGCGGGAATATCCCTTGGAATTCACGGAGGCATTTGCGCATCACTGGATGATTTCACAAATATGTGGACAGTATATATGAGCAATTAACTTATAGCATATAATTTAAATGCACGCATGGCTTGCCAAAAGTTCTTATTCTTAGTATGTACCAACCAAGGAAAATAGTAAGTCCTATACGAGTATAGCATGATGTGTGTGGGTCTGTCGTGAAAGCTCATATTATTCTAACGAGCTGAGTTACACCCATGGTCCTTTTTGGCACGAAAGTCGATAATGCATGGCAACATGAACACCGTAAACCTTTTATTGTGCCTCTTGATTCACAGGATAAATAAGCCGAGGGCATCAGAACACCTCCGGTCAACCGCAAAACCACAGACAAGTTCCAACGTATGTCTATACTTTAATCCCGAATAGATCCGATGCCTTGCGGATGCTCCTGCATGCATGAATATCTAATGCAGTCTCATGTCATTTCTGAATATTGTACAGCTCGATGGGGAGGACAGCAATACTTCAACATAATATTCCAATCCATCAGCAATGGGTAACGCAGTCCCTCTTGTTGCTCATTCACTTAAAAATAATTTTACCGAATATCATTACCACCAATGCATTAGCCTATTGAAAGATTGCTTTTACTGAGATACAGGCTCCTGATTTCTGGAAAAACATCTCACAAGCATATCAGAAGGAGCCCACATTGTCATTCCCAGTTGCACAATACACATTCCTCAGAAATCAAACCAATGAATCCAACGCCAGTGTGGGGAATGGATTTATTATACATGTCATCAGATCCAATAAAGACGTTCTCTTGGCCAGCTTACGCTCAAATCAGGCGGACTGCCGCACGGCACACTATGACTTCCGTTTCGTCGCTACTGTTATCCCGCTTGTAACTGCGGATGTTCTCGAGCCGGATGTCACCAGCCCTCCAGCCGTGAATCAGGAGGCACAGCTGATTCATGAAAATGTTGTGATATGTTGCTTCTTCCCGCGTTGACAGGTGTCTGGATCCTGGCTTCCTAAAAGTAAGAAGAGCCTTACCAAAGCGGCACACAATTCGCACTTCGATGTGCAATCTGTGAGCTGCCACATGTCTCTGCGTATACATAAACGGGACATGGAATGGACGACGTACTAGCGCGGTTCTATGACATCAAATCAATTTCGCATTTCCATTTTACAACCAGGCCTCTCCTGCCTGACATTCCAACGGGGAGCATGTACTAACTCGAACAGTGCACCATATGTTCCGGATCCTCACTCACAGTGCCAATATTCCCCACTGCAACAGGATAAGAGTAGGGGAAAACACTGTTTGGAAGTTAGTCATATTTTCGGGTATTGTATGACAAGTACCGTATCGTGTTATGTAGAACTGTGAAAGTCAAGTGAGATTCATGGGAGCAAATGGATCATTCCAAAAGTTCATTCATGAGAATCTCAGTAAGGAGATGGAATTAGGGGTTAAAAGTGTAAGTTCTTGGATTCGCCATTTGCCAATGGTTTTCAGGACTTTCCGTTAGAAAGTTGAGGCTAGAGATGACGGAAGGTGATTATACTGACTGGATGGAAAAAATACGGTGAAGCATTCTAATATCTAATACCTTATCATTGCTACTACCTGTCGTGTACTGGCTTCCAGATATACCATACCATGTACCACAGGGTTATTCCGAAAGTAAAATAACATGCCGAAAGTTCTAAACATATATAATCTAAACAGTGACTCCGTCCGTGATCAGTAAAAGTCATCAATATTTCTAGGTTGTTCCAGCAGGTTCTTCATACAGTACGGTGATATAACAATCATTATGGTCAACCTTAACTTGGATGCGGAAGCTGGAAAGTGTAGCCACAAGGCATAACAAGGGTTTTTGAACCATCCTTTTGGAAAGCTTGGGAAAGAGTCTAACGAAGCAACTGTGTTGGAATTTAGTATACTACTTCTGTGGCTGGATTTTGACTCAATACTACATGCTACATAGCAGCCTGATGGAGCTGAGCAAATTATGAACGTTCGTACACCAACAAGAGTGTGCTCGGGCTCGAGCGAGTGCTCACATTCATGGAGATTTAAATTAGACATGGAAAAAGTATGAATAATTAAAAAGGAGAGTTTTTATGAAGAGAAGGTAATTATACACCAAGGAATAGAGTGTTGAATTTGTTGGATTAGCACACATTACGAGGCTAAACGAAGTGAAAGCAATTTTCTCCACCCTCAATCGTTCATGAAGTACAGGGAGCCGTAGAGAGAGAGAGAGAGAGAGAGAGAGAGGAGCCTGACTGGACTATGTATGAGTACTACACGTCTCAGACGGTACTCTATTTCTGTATGTATGTGTGAAGCCGCGGAATGTGGCGTGGGAAAACCTCAGCCTACTGAGAAAGTGAGAATTCGTCGAGGGGAAGTGTGCCATTACGGAGGATAAAGCTTTGGCACATCAACTATGTCAGCTTTATTACCTTGCGTGCATTTAAAAAGGGTAAACTGCGTGGACCGCAATCCTCTTCCATTGCTCCACGCAATAATGAAGTGCTTCTCTTTTCCAACTTTTGTATTAAGGTCGTTGGCGATAATATCGTCATCATAGCACACAATCATTTCATTTCTTTTTCATTTTCGCAAATATATGACCGTTAAAAATTATTGCAATGTGACATTAAAATGAACTGCCCAGCTTGTGTGCGCGGTTTCCAGAAGTGGAGCTGGGCACTTTGGGAAGAGGAGGCCGTGCGCCTTACGACGACGCACGGAGAAGCCATTCTTTGCACTTGCTTCGCTTCCGATTGTAACATGGAATGGAGATTTTTTCCACGTATTTATGCCAGCTCTATGGTGAAACTCAGGAAGTTCGATTTCTCCTTGTTTTCCCCTGTCGAACAGTCTTTCTACTGAAATTTCAAGGATCGACCGGGTGCTCTGTGCCTAGTTTTTGTGAGTCTGACTGACGAGGGACACTATTCATATGTCCGCGGCGTATAGCGACGACAGCAAATGCAACGGAGAGCCTGTCCACAAACATACTCCCTCACAAACCACTAGGTGCGGAAACTCAGGTTTCATTCTTCTGGAGGGTCACTATTAGTTTGAGGTCAATAGTTGCAAAGAGGGAGGTACGTGCTGACTGAAAAATCCAATGTCAAATCCCATAGGGATTTTCCAGTTTTTGATTTCGAAAGAGTACTCAACAACACACATATTGACTGATCGGGCGATAATTGGCTACCACACTTTTTGGTTCAGAGCACGACAAAATTTTAAGAATATTTGAATTATAAGCTTTTTTAACTATGCAATCGGATAATACATACTGGTGTAGTACAACAACTGGAGTGGGATATTCAAGGTTTTCAAAAATCACTCGAAATCGAAAACGGCGACTTTAATGTGGGATTTAACAAGGGATTTTTCAGTAAGTGCGTACTCCCCCTTTGCAACGATTGGCCCCAAACTTTTGTGACCCTTCTAATGGGGTCAAAGCTGAGTTTCCGCACCTACTGCTTTGTGAGGGAGCATATTTATGGGCAGGCTCTACGTTGCATATGGAGTCGATGCTGTGCGCTACGGACATATGAATAGTGTCCCTTGTGAGTGATTTGAATAACGACAGAAGGAGGCAAATCAAATGGCTGGGAGGGAATAAATAGGCCTGCCCCTTGTGATAGCTCTGCGAGGGGCACGAGGTTTTGTTTGTAAGACATCTCAGCTTAGGATCAGAGGTTAGCAAAATCTTTGCAATAATGCTTTTTCTCCAGGGAGACAGAAAATGTCATTATATTCTTCGTACTCTTGTGCCACGTTTGCTCTATAAATACTGATGACAGCTACTGAATAGTCCACATCTTAGCTTTGTGAACTACTGTAGACCGGTTAGGCTAGCCGATGTTTTCGGCGTTGAGAACTATTTGAATACACGCCAGGTTTACGAAAAGGATTCCCCAAATACTATTAGAGAGCCAGTTAATTCTTCGAACAAGGTTTCTGTTAGCATAAGCATGGTATGCTGTAGTGCTACATTTGCATGTCTTCCACGACAATGTAGGCCTTACACAGGGCACATGGGAAGATGTTTTCTCTTGTGATGATGCACTTCTGTTGTCCTCTCCGTTGTTTGCGACACATACAACGGGTCCTGATGGTTATTCTTTCGTATCTTTTTCTATCGCATCCCAGTGGTGCCATGCGATGAAATTTGCATCACGGAACGTGATACCCATTTACACTTGATGTTCTGCTGTACTTCTAATATGCTTCGCACACATTACGGAGTGAGTACAGTATTTAAGATGGAACAGTTCTCCTCATCTCTCCGGTGGTTCTGAGACGGAAGCTGCACACACAAACTGAAATTCCTATTCCCGTATGGAAATTACCGTGATATTTGAAGGTACGTGAGAAAGCAGACAAACTCAATTCGGGCCTGATGCCTTACCACCAGATTCTACATGTGTTCGCCAGCCTTTCGCTGGGCGGGAGTTGCGTGCGATACCCCTTGTGACAGCGATAGGAAGATGCTTAGCTATAGGCGCCTCCAGTTCCACTTGCCGTTGGTGTAGACATCCGAGCAAATATGCCGCGTCATTTCCACTGCAATTAATGACACGCGTGTGTGTGAATTATAGTCACCACAGCCATCGACGGTTAAACTGCAAAAGCCAGCATTTGATTTTTGGCTTAGGTGCACGACCTACCATATCTACATTTGTTTTGTCATAACCTTTCATATTCACACCTATAGCTCGATTTCCCCAACCCACACCGGAAAATAATTTCATTCATTAAAACTTTTTCGATAAGTTATAGATGTCATTCGTGTGACAGTTTACTAACATTGAAGTTCCTAAAGCGGCAGGGTTTCCGTCAAATGTGTAGTCTGTGTAGTTTTACGGCGCAGAAAAAAATGGCGTCTGCTGATTTTGGAAAGTGAGGCAAAAATCAAATGCTGGCTTTTGCAGTTTAGCCGTCGAAAGGCTACGTGTATCTTTTTATGACTCTTAAGCTCCATATCATAATTTCATGTGAGGGATGACACCGCAACAAATACCTCACCCTTCCGAATTATAGTTTCTCCGGTTCGAGAAATAAATGGTGGGTCAAATCTATGAAAAATCTTGCGTGTACTATAAAATGGCAAATTCAGACAGTTTCTGCCTTGTTCACACCCCTGTACAAATGTCTACGTTAGGTTAGAATTGAACTGATTGGGTAATTGAGCTGAATCACTTTAATTGAATCATCCAACTAGCTTATTAACCTAGATCTATGTCCATTATCTCGTTAAAGCATATGGTCGTTATACTGGTCCTATGCGGAGCCACGCCCACCGCGTGTACCCACCCAACTATACATTTTGCTCAATCATAACTAGCAGTACATTCGCAAACTTATTTTATTCAAAAACCTGCCTTCAAGTAACACGTAAAATGCATTTTTATTTTAGTCGATCACTTTCCATTGGCAAACCGTCCAAGTTCTCTTACGTATAATTGCACAGTGAAAACTGACAACAGCTTCCCATCATTCACCACCATGCAAGATATAAAGTTGCATCACAACATCTTAGCAGTTGTCACATGCCTGGTTTTGCCCAACGCAAACATCGCCGCATTATAAACTGTACCCTAAATTCCATTAATAACGTGAACAAATAATCAACTACGTGGCCCCATCTCCAACATCACCCCACCCATATTTTTATAAGAGAAGTGGAATAACTGAAGCTTCACATTTCACGACCTCATGAATGCACAACCCCGAACCAAATTTTCATAAAATTTTTCCACTTCCCGTTTTAAAATTCCCCCCAAAAAAGTTTTATGCATATCTTCGTGCCTCCCAAACTCCCACAACCCAAAAAAAACGTGGAAAAATATCAAAATGCGACCTGCGCACCACCAAGATTTACCCCCTCGTTCAGGCTCTCTCCTCAACCCCCCTCAGCCATTATCCCTATAACCTGCGCATCGCAGGTAATTAACTGCTTCGGCGTTTTAGCGCTAACTCAAATCTCAATACCTTTCGTATTCGAATCCAAAGTCACGAAGAGTGCATTAAGAACATGAGAATGGACAAGAGATGATAACCTTGAGTACAAGGATGTCTCGCAAGACCCATAAAGTTTCATGTTCAACAGACATGGTAGTGCTGACACCTATTGAATTTATGTTCGTGCTGATCACATGTGGGCGAGCGAAATTTAAAACTTTGCTGACATAATTTTTGCCGCATCATTCGCTTATTCGCAGTGGTGCTGTAGCGGAAAAGAGGGTGTGAATTCGTGAATCTGACAGTGTAGAACAGAAGTGTCTTTGTCATCTACATTGTTTTAATCATTTCAGGTAAGAATTTCGATTCCATCTTCATTTATCAACACACTAATGCTGAATATTCGCATAAGTTTGTGATTGTTTGTGTCGCGTAATGAAATGTTTGATTAATGTGAAAATTTTAATCGGAATTTTTGTAACTCCTATTCTCTAAAACTGCTACACAAGTCTAAAGTCGTATTCTTGTTCTTCTTGACCAGTTCGGGCAACACCAGCAGAACAAGAATGCTGAGGGACGTAGGAACTTATTTAGCGGCACAAGAAGCTGCTGCAAGCAACGACCCGACACTTGCCCAAGAGTGGTCGCAGTTGGATGACCTGTATACCCGAAGATTATGGCACCAGCTTACCATCAAACTTTTGGGTTTCGTTAGGAACCCGGCCTTGCAGAAAGGTCATCAACTCGTTGATCTGTATGAGAACTTTATCCAAGACTTCGAGATGAGGTAAGAGTCGCATCCGTTGCGACGAAAGCATATGAAATTTTTCTTCCCCGCAGGACTTTAGCTTGTTTTAGGAAATTGTGGACTTAGAATTCAAGTTCTCCCGTATTATTAGCATTGTAGGAAATTTTGGGCTTATAATTCATAATGTATAATAATATTGATTTTTAATATGATCAGGTAACCAAAATTTTGTTGAACTTACAAGTATATCCATGAACCCATCGTATTTACCCAAGAGTCAAAATATAGCTGAGAGAATGTGGAGCATCAAATACTATTTTGCCGGCAGTTGTCAACTTTCTTTCACCTTTTCCCGTCCTCAATTTTAAAAATTAAAAATCTACAAACTAATGTTTACTCTTTCGTGGGACCACTTGTCTCAGTTTGTATCCTGGTGGTCAAAGCCGTCTTGAAAGGGATTGTAATTGTTGTTACGATTGCTGGTTATCCAATATTCCATTCCCTTTTCTTTTAGAATGAATCCGCTCTCCTTCGCGGAAATAATTGTTGCGGTGACGTCTCAAATAGCAGCATCCCAAGACGCCATCACTTTTATTACTAAACAGGAACCGAAAGTTAAGGGTAACGTTGAAGCAGTGGCGTTATTCAAGATCACGAAAGGAACAATTCATTTGCAAAAGGATGAAAATGTTGAAGCAGCTAAAGTATTTGTTTATTTACATTGATTTGAAAAAGTGACGACTCGGTTCTTAAAACTAATACATATACTTTCATACAAATACAGACAATAACTGAAGAAGTGGAGGAAATTTTACTAAACATTGATGGAGTTTCGGCCGTTCACGGGCGGTTCTACTTGCTTCAGAGTGAACTCCTCAAGAAGGTGAATGATACTGCTGGGTACTACAAGAGTGCCCTCAAATTTTTGGGTTGTACGGATATGTCAATTCTTTCTCCTCAAGAGCAAAGGACGCACGCCAGGAATTTAATTTTAGCAGCTTTAACTGGAGAAGGCATCTTTAATTTTGGAGAGCTAGTAAGTTCTTTTGAGCCGAGTATGAATTGGATACAAATATGGGTTTAAAATTCTATGATAATGATGATATAGTTGGCGCATCCGATCCTGGGGTCACTAGAGAATACAGAAGATCAATGGTACTTCGCTGTCCTCAAGGCCTTCAACAAAGGCGATATTAAAGAGTTCGAGAGTTACCGGTACAGATGGAAGTCTTGCCAGCCCCTCATGGATAGTCAGGAATTACTTCGAGAGAAAATAACGCTTCTTTGTTTGATGGAGGTATAGCATTTGCATCGTTGTTCTTTGATTTAACTCCTTAAATAGGCACTACGCCTTGGCAGTGCCAGGACGGTACGCACGGGTACAAGTTGACGCTTCTAATATTAACTCACTTATTAAAGTCACAAAATAGGCTCTTATAAATAGTTTCTTGTATTCATTTGAAGATGACCTTCCAGCGTGTGGCGACTGAACGGCAGTTGTCCTTTCAAGAAATAGCCGAAGCTGCTAAAATTGATGAAAATCAGGTAGAGATATATGTTATGAAAGCTATAGCCAAAGGTCTCATCAAAGGAGCGATTGATGAGGTTGGTCGAAAGGTCCACATGACTTGGGTTCTTCCGCGAGTGTTGAACCGTCAGCAGGTGTGCACAGTTTTCCTTTATGAGCTAAACTATTTTTGGTTAAGCACTATGACGTGGGTTTATCTGCGAGTTATATAATTCGGGCTATTCTTAAAATTTCAGATTGGAGGAATGATCTCCCGACTCGATTCTTGGAAGAAAGAAATCAAACAAGTGGAGCTTCTGATGGAGGAAAATGGTGGCGATATCCTATTACAGTGATTAAATATCTTCGTGCTGTGAAATATGTTATTCTTAATTTATTGGCTGTGGAGCGTCCAAATTGTCTTACATAATTACAACATTCATTAAAGCAATGTTTTTTAGGAATTGTTACTAAAAAAATAAAAGTTTCCTCAACAGTCATTACTTTTTTGGAGTAACTTTTCTTTCAGGGGTAGATCGACAATCGCGGTTTCAGTTCGACTCGGTACCAGGATCTTCACTCATTTTGGAATGCTGGTGAATACAGGCTACTCAAATCTGAAAATCTCCCTCACATTGCCGAAACCAGAATTTTTAAAGATTTAACCTTCTTAGAGAACTCTCTAGTGAACTGCTGCTTGATTAACACGGCATAACCTGCATGGTCGGAATTCTGCATTTTGCCTTAGATACTACGCAACTAGTTTGACCTATTGTGAAAGCTTTAAATCCCAGATTTTTTGATGGAAGAAGGAAGCAGGAAGCTAAGCAGATAGCTCGACTGTTGTATATGTAATGAAAACGAAGTATTTATCTTTAGTATGTATGCGCTAATATATGCACAGAAATTCATTGCTGCCATAATAGGACGGTGGAATGCTTGTTGAGGGCCTGAATGTTTGAGCTAGTTATGTAGAATAATGTCGAGGGCTTATGTATGTTCACGTAACCTAATGACAACACTACCTTTAGTTTTAGTGCTCGCTAAATTTTTTGTTCAACTACAAGTACCGTTGTACATGCATGTAAATTATTAGGCAGTTAATTAAAGAATAAAATTAAAAGCTGTACTTTTTAGTTGAAAAAAGCATGCGGTAGCACCCCACTGCACAGAGATGAAACATCGGGACCGTAGAGCCGAAGTAAACCAAGGGCGACTTATGGACTCAACAGAAGAGCCTGATAACTATCATCATAGTGGTCTACCGGACGGGGAAGACTACGATGCAATAGATAAGCGCGGACAACATCGCGACAATCAGATCGTTTCTGCATTTTTCT
This sequence comes from Pseudobourletiella spinata, assembly GCA_009870155.1. Classification (NCBI taxonomy): domain Eukaryota; kingdom Metazoa; phylum Arthropoda; class Collembola; order Symphypleona; family Bourletiellidae; genus Pseudobourletiella; species Pseudobourletiella spinata. Next base: position 26,322 of record WJFA01000072.1, on the reverse strand, counting down.
ATATCTTTGTGGGAATCTTAACACTAATAGCATTTGTCATACTCGTCCACTGCATTGTGTCAACTATTCAGCATTGTGCCACCGAGCGACGCTGCGATCCACCAACCAACAGAAGGTGCACTTGCGGTGGCTCTGAAGTACTCCGTGCGTACCGTCAGCAGCGTGCCAGGTTATCCTATCCTATGCGAAATTGTGCGGATTTGACATCTTCCGTTTACACCACGTAAAACCGACCTCTCCTCCACCGTCAATGGCAATGGCAGAACAATCTTTCATTCGGTGCAGTGCTTAAACAAACTGTGTCTCATATTCATGTCCGTAGGAATCTGCGTGGTGGCCCTTTATCCTACTAGAGTTACGACCTGGATGCCGTAAATTCTCCACTATAGCAATAGAAATACGACATGAAACCACAAGTCTACCACGAACTTTTGGTTGCCATCAGTGCAAGCCGAAACTCATTGCTTACAGGGATGAAAATATCGATTAGTAATGTAATAATAAATTATTCATTTCCTGCCTTACCGGTACCACTGAGCTGACCTCAACGAATCAATCCTTGCAAAAATGTTATTTCATTGATAATTATTGCAGTCAAATGTCATTCGAGGCTATATGTGCATGGTGTTAACCAGTGAGAAAGGAAAACAAGTTCAGCAGTGAATGCAGCTTCATCTGGTTTAAGGTGAGACGTGACGACGTGAGTAGTGTATTTCGACGGAACGGAAGGCACAAGGCAGAGCGGTTTCCGCATCCCGCATACCTCAGCGAATTAGAGGCCGGAACGTATCGTATGACTCCGTCAGTGAGACCTTCAGGCTTCGAAACATTGGAGAGTTTAAGCGGGACTGTTGATCTTTGCACGGTCGTTCTCTCTTATCCGCTTGCCGTAAGGCCGGAATGAATTTGCAGTTAAATGTCCTAAAAGACACGGGTGGCCTAAGTAAACTTTTGTGATTATGATAAAGTGGTTTTTAATATAGGACTAGGTGCTTCCTATACACTCATTCTGGTTTTGAACTTTAAATTCGGCATGTGAAAGTGTAAATACTAGTGGAAACGATTGTGTACGTGCGTGATAAATGAATATACTTCTAGTCATTTGACTGGACATTGGGGTCCAAAGTATGTTTGGGTAGGGAAGGATGGGCCACGAAAGTTCATGCTGCTATTAGTGCTAACCTACCTCCTTTGCGTAAGACTGCACTCATGGACTTCGTAACTTTCTGAGGGCGCAGTATTGATTCTTATATATTTATGAATTGAATCGTAATCATATCCGTCAATATATTCGTGAACTTATTCAGTCCATTCATTCTATGCAGACACAATTTTTTTTAGATTCTGAAATTACATAACTTGCTCCTGTTATAGGTAACAGAGAAAACTCTTTACACACTTTTTCCACAACTAAATTTGATTATCAAGTTAATAATTGCGAACTCTTTTTTGCAACAAAAAAAACTTAAAAGTGATCGAAAAACACGGGGAAATCACCCGTTGGAAGATCAACACTCTTAGACTTTTGTACCGTATCTCTTACCGTATTTGTTGGATTGTTGGATGATACGCACCAAAATTTTAGGAGCAAACTTTAGAGCACGGAGTGCTGCAGTCACATTACTAACTACAGTTGATTCTGTTTAAGTGCCATTGTGATAAAATTCATTAACTTATGTAAGATCAGCGACTAAGTCAACTCATCCGGTCTTGTTGAACTTTGTGGAAGTCATCCGGCAGATAGCTTCGGGAAATGAAGATGTTGTAAAAGAATGCCTTACTTTTCGGTTCGTGCTCATAGTCAAGTTAGTGATCTGTATACTATCTTTACATTTATAGTTGCTCTCTATAGTAGTATCCCGCACTGCGGTAACTCCGGCACTGTATAATCTGACAAAGAGTCACCTCAACAGGGAAATGACTGTAAGCATACAAACACTGTAAGTCATCGTTATAAGTTATAATATCACCATAAGTTATAATATCACCAGCTACCGTAAAACTCGAGTTAATACAACTGCGTTTACTTGATAAATTATTATGTCTACTATTACGTCTGCACCTGTTGGTCCTTATTTTTTTGCTACTTCAATTATACACGGACTATTTGAGCTTGTATTTTTGATTCTCTTAACTTTAGATTATTCCTTAACCAAAAAGTTGAGTCCGTCAGCGGTTCGCGGTGGTATGTTGTTCAAGATCCACGTAGTGTTCCTTTCAGTTGGAAAGACATCATCCACGTGGTTATTCCGCTATGACCAAAATAACCTATCCAAGTAATAAACGTATCGACCTGTTCTTGCGTTGTCCCATTCTCCAGGGCAATGGATCATAACGCATGTGGTCAATGCAGATCAGAAAATAAGTGTGCAATCAGTAGCATTGTTGCACTCACAAGGTAGTAGCTCTCTCCCGTCGTAATCATCGAGGGGAAAATTTTTTCAAATCCCATGCAACAACATGCCGTTGTTTGCCATTACTATTACCTAATGACTGGGCTTATATGCTGTATCTTCTACTTTGAGGCTGTTGTTGGTACTTAACACCATGTCCGTGATTGAGATTTTCCCTATATTTGACACATGGTTTTGTTACCTTTGTTATTATCCTAGCATGCTCGTGTATGCGTGTGTGTGAGCTCAGATATCTTATTTACCATTGCGATCGTTGGAAATAGGAAAAACAGAGAAATTCGTGGGAAGTCCATCCATTGGAAAGTAATGTTGCATAATGCTGTCTTGATGGATGCAGGCGAGGTCTCACGACAGTGGGTAAAACTTTTAGTGTATTAACATCCAGCGATTTCCCAGCACTAACCTGGCAGTGAAGTCAGCCGGCCGTTAAGCAGCTACTTGCTCTCAGATGATCACATCGTGTCCAGGAGGTTGGTTCTTCACTGTTTTATCCCGCAACCTGAGTGGGAGAGAAGGAACGGCGTGCAGATCATACGATATGACGTCGGACGGAACTCGTGTATAAGGCCACACCGTCCTGCTGGCGAGAGGTTTTGCGAGTCACCCACGATAGCGTACTTTTTGTACAGACAGACTGGTGCTAGCTAGAGAGCCCTACATACAAGCCTCGCAGTCTCGACACACTACGACTCGATTGCTATGGAGTGGACTCATGCATTTTGCAAGTAAGCCAAGTACACCCAATAGCTTAAGCTCTCTGGTCTGGCGAGGGCACGCGACGGAGAAATCTATTGGCTCTACCCCTGACTGACTGGTGTGGTGAGTGAGTGTAGAAAGCTCATTCAGAATCTGCTCAATTCGGTGTGGAGGCAGGGTAATATGAGCCAGGTTTATCAATATCAAGTACGAATTTCTCATACTTATTGAAGTCAGTACTCCAGATTTTTATCATATGTGTAAATGATGAATTTGGATAAGTTTACACACGATAAGTCTGTGTTGCACATTAGACTTTTACTGGAATTTATGTATTAGTTATTAATATCTGGAGACGATTCACGAGAATAGGTGAATTGAACTGCGAGGCATCTCACACGCCTCTCGCCAAATCTATTAACATAAGGAGGGAGTTTCTGAGAGCTGATTAATTTAACGTGGCATGATTTCTTGCGGAAACTAAAAAATACTCTGTGGGTTCTCTATTCGCCACGTCTGCCGATTTATTTCCCAGAAGCAGCGATTCTCGTTGTATGCGAATTATGCTCACTTTGCCGATGTGTATAGGTTATATATGAGATGAGAACTCACGTCGCCAGTTGTGGTGACTAAACATCAACAGATTTCAGATTTCGGAGCCACTTGACACGTAATGAAAAAATCAATCAAAAAAATTTGCTATTCAAAAGTGTTTTATTAGTTGCATTATTTATGCCGCGTATGATTTTAAATCTGACTAAGTGAATATTCTTCATTCAATCAAAACTTCAAAAAAGTCTCACATATCTTACTACGACAACATGATTTTTTCACCATTTTGTTTATAGGTTGAGTGATCAGCGTACAAGGGTCTTTAGTAGGACATAACCCCGTGCATTTGCTCAGTATCGAGAACTGCAGTTCTTATGGAAAATCATGAACTGCAGTCAGACTATGTCCGCATGCTATCAGCCTTCAGGTTGCATGTTCACGCTCATGACGTAATGTTGTTCCCCAGGCTGACAGGCTTTATATGCATAAAAAGAGTTTCAATGGGATGTCCTGTCTTATCATTGGAAGTTTTTAACTGGAATGGGTCTTGCACACCGCTACCAGCGGCACCGCAAGTACGTCCATGTAAGTTGCTGGACCAAGTCTGACCTTCTCGAACGTGTAAAATCCTCGAGTCCTTGACTTTTAAGTCTGGGGACAACACGAAGGGAGCGGCTGGTCTAAAAATGTTCTAAAACATGTAACCAAAGGGTCTGCAGTAATCGCACTTGCCCATAAATGACATGTTTAGGTGCCGGGTCCACCTTTGCCGTTGTCACTGTGCTAACTATTGAAGAGTGTGGAGGGAACCAAGTTACTTCAACCTCCAACACTGTAGTGCAGTCACAGCACAGTACATTGATCTTTACACATATGGCTGGATCGTACCGGGTGTATTTTTAAAAGGGACTTAAATCCGCTGCCACCTGCCTGACGTATGCAATAGTTTACTTGTGCACTAGGCTCCTTCGGCTTCCTCGTGGATCTGAAAATAGTAACTGATTTGTACCAGTTTCCATAGTAACTCTCACATCACGCACGATGCTCCCTTCTGCTTCAGTTGTTGTGCATGCTGCTAATCAGCTCTTCTCAACATGCTTCTCACTCTAATTTGAAATGAACGAATATTTTTTAAGGAAGACTTGCTCGGTATTGTTGCATTGCGATTTGAGATGATGGATGTTTTAATGCTATGTAAATTATGCGAGAGCTTGTAATCTGAGATGGCGGGAGTACGGCACTCATTAGCTTTGCTTCTGGGCAATGATCTGAGATGGGTGAGCTGTGCAGTGGTACATAAGATAAATGTTGCATGGTGTCTTTCGGTCTCGTGGCTTCAGGTGTTACAATGTTAATAATTGCGTTGAACAAAGCTTTAAGAACATTTCTACCCCGCTCCTGTCATGCATTAACTACTTTGGACCATGCCGGGTTTTCAAATGAAAATACGCATTATCAAGAAGAAGCAGGAAGTTGACTTGAGGACGGAAGTTTGAGTGGATAGAGCCGCCAAAGCATGTACTCATTGCGGCGAGGGAAAACTACTAATGGCCCTCACATTGGGGTGCATCAACGTAGTCTGGCCTGAATGCTGTAGGGATGCACATTGGCCCACAGAAGGAGTCTTCACGTACAGAGAGTTGTCTGCGAGGACGAGCCTGGGAGTAATGTGATTACGATGTGGCACAAGTAGTGAAATTTTGCTGCTTCAGCACTGCGTATGGCTGATGGTAGCGAATGGTTTAATCGTGATTTGTAGCTGGCTGGTCAAGCTGTGAGTGTGGACTTGTGAGAGTTACGTGCACACATATTTCATTTTAACGGTATGTAGGAGCTAGTGTGTCCAGTTTGTACTGTGCTTCTCTGCTTTGGATATAATCCTTCGTTATGGTTTTAGGAGCTAATACAGTGGATTTGGCGGACGATTTGCTTACTCATATATTATTATTATTACGATAACCACCGTATACGCGGAGGGAATAGCTAAAGGGAAATTTCCCTGTACTTACAATATCTTATTATTGGGTGCTTATATATAAACTGAAAAAGAATGTGTTGAGGTTGGATAGAAAAAAGTTAAAATTCCCGTTTGCTCCTGCTCACCACGTGTTGCTCGTGCTGTGACAGCTATAATATTCCTGGGGTAGTGCCGTACGTGCTGAAGAGGTTTGACAAGGGAGTCACGGTATAGGGAGCGTAAGCACTTGCCGGGATAAAAGTGATAACTTACAGAGAATGGATGGAGAAGGGATCTTGGCGTTGTGAGTCTTGGACGGTACAGTGTTTTATGTTCGGCCTTTTGTCCAGGTGGTTGGCCAACTTGTATCCTACCATGGAGGACGAAACTAATACCAGTACTTGTGTGCAAGGTATTTTCGTAATTTTTACATTCAAATTCTCCTTAATTTTCTCGTCTATAACACTTGATGGCTGTACACGTCTGCCTGTCTCTGCCTATTGTTTTCCACTAATTGTTTTCTTCTCTGCTTCCGGTAGAAGACTATCTGTAGAGATTCCCGTGTGTGATTTCCTACTCGTCAGGTGCCTGCCTACTTACTATTGTCAATACTACTTTTTTGCATGTGAATTCTTTTCTATCTTATTAATTAATGTAGCGGTGAGAGGTGGTCACGGAACCTCGTGCTCAATTTAACTCGTTCGTGTATACTTATGTAGGGATGCATCTGACCTTTCAAAGTGCATGCATCTTTTTCTCAGCTTGGTTTTGTCATCCAGTTTGACTATAATAGAAGAAAGAACTGAATAGTTGTGGTGGTGGTGGTGACGGAACGTGGAACGGGGAAGCTTGACGGAAAATTTTGTTGAGATTTTTTATCCGGGTCTTATAGTGGGGGTTTCCAACATCTTTGTTTGGTTCGTATTCCATGGCTCCATTTTATCTGGATCAATAACTTGACTAACGAAGAATTTTGCTGGAGACCAAGATGAAATTAATTGACTCGGAATGATGATAATATGCATGGCCCACTAATCCATGGTTTTATCAAAACCATTGTTAAAGATAACGGCCAGCGTGTGAATTTTACTCTCGGGAATGTAGAAGATGACATCGATGGTGATGATGTGGGATCATCCGGCCGAAGACGAAGTGACTCATCGTCGCAGGAGAGTGACACGGTGCCCCCTATGTCCGCCATCCCAAGGGTGACATCAGAGGGATCAGGATGGTCGGAACGTCGGCGACGACTAAGGTTTTTTTATTACACCTTCTATCTTGTAACCCTTGCTTTCTTGTCCGTGTCCAAAACGTGCGGTAGATTACAAAAGTTTCATTCACGGAGGAGGCGAAGGGTGAGGAACTCTTCCTGTCGTCATGATTGTGTAGAAGTGGATATTGTAAATGCACAACAGGTTTCTCGCCAATACAGTATTTCCCTAACCTCACTCTTGTTCTGGACAAAGATAGTGAAACAGTGGAGTAGACGTAGAACAATAGTAGTTTCTTCAGAAGCTGCTGCTTTGGAATTTCGTATTTGGTAGTACATTATAACCTCAATTAGAGCGGTTCACTGGTGTATAGAAGATGTTACATGCCTACCAAATGGGTTAGTTGTTTAACATGAGCTTGAATGACAGCATCGCACGAAGTTAATTTCTAGCGCCTGAATCAGACGACACCCACAAGTGGGGTCATTACCTTGGTTCCCTTGGAACATTGTAAGTGACGGGTATCTTTCAGGACCGTATCCCGTGCCCATGAGGACTCAACGCACCATTCAGGGCTCAGGACATTCAGAATGACCACATACATGCTGATTTTGAAGGCTATGAAGTGTTGAAGTTGTTGCGAATTGAATTTTAAAATAGTAGCTGGTTTTATTCCTTGTGTGTATTTTATATGACGCGTGGTCATGATCACAACAATGTAAAATGGAAAAAAGGCGTTATTTTACCAACGCATTGCTCGCACATTGTACTAGTACATAGTACTTGACGCTTCCTACATTCGTTTCCCCCGTAAGGCCCCAGGCCCCACACAAATAACCTGTCCAGTCAGTCTTGTGGGTGTCCAAAAGGGTGTCCGTTGAGTACCTTGTTGTCATGTGAATTTAGAGACCCGTCTTGAATCCAGGCGATTTTTTAGGTTATATATAAGTGTTCGTGTAAATCCGCATGAGTCAGGTGAATAGATGTTCGAAAGGAATTATAATGTTAAGTTTTGGAAGCAGTGGCCTCGGAACCATTTTTTTTCATTGGGGGGGGGGTCAAACTCATGAATTTCTTATGTGGTCCAAAAGCAAAAACTACTACTTGAAGTAACCAAGCTATTAATTCTAATACAAATTCGTAAAACCCTTTTGGAAGTACCTGCGCCTCTTGGCAGAGAATTTTTGAAAAAACTCCACGATTTGGTTACAAGTGGACTCTTTGAAGCACGTTGGCCCCGGCTGAAGAATATCAACTCATATAAAAATGTTGTTTCGCAATTTTCGTACGAGTTTTCGGTAATTTTTGCTCGTAAATGCACAATTTAAGAACCTCCTCGTGGCATGATAATTTGAGAGATTAGGTATCCCTCAACCGCAAGGTAGAGGTTCTAGAAAAGAATTATTAATTTAAGCTCTTGTATATCTGTGCAATTTTCTGACTTGTGTTTATCGTTTTTCGATATTTCCCACACTCACGCATACTTACAGAAAAATGGCACAAGGCTGGATTTAGAACAAAACCTTATGAAGCTTCTGGCGCAAGCTTGAGAAATTACAAAATCCAAAAATTATTATTTGAATTGAGTTTTTGTAGATATAAAAAAGTCCGATTTCATTTAGCACGTATAGATATCTACATACTTGCGCATGCACAATTTAAAGAAATCAGCAGCCAGACAAGTTCTATGCTGCAGACGAATAAGAGCTGCAGCTGTCTTTTGGCAAACATGTATGCAAAATTTTGAGGGGCACTTTTAAATTTTGATATTTCCTATTCCTTGCCTCCTTTTGAACTCCATTTTTTATCCTGGCGAAAACAGGCACAGTTAAAAATAAACACTAGCCTGAAGCTTCTTTTCTAAGAGACAGGTTAGACACGCTCCCACACGGTACCTTAATAAATGAGGAGGTAAGAAGTTGGATGTGAAGGCTCAAAGGAATACGTGGTTAGGCTGAGCGAAATTTTGATACCGTTTTCGACTGGTATAATCGGAAAACTTCCATACTTTGTAAAATATTTGCTGCTTTTGGTCGAAATTCAGGGGGGACGGGTCAATTACATTAAAACAGTCAAAATTCAACGGAGGGTCATGTACCCCTGTCAGCTCCCCCCGCTCGTATGTCGGCGCCACTGATCAGAAGAAACTTTATGAGAATGTTATTCGTGTCTGGCTGCCTGTCTGTTTGTAGTCGCCTAAGCTTATCCGCTGGATAACTCTGCAACCAGTTAACATTTCTGAATTCTATTTTCACAGAGTTGTTACAGGTGGTGGATTGTACAGTGCGTACGGAGGTGAGACCTGTAGGTCATCAGGGTCATAGAGATCGTGTAAACCCACATGCTATTTGACCACCCTAAGCCTTATGTTAGGTATGGTTAGAAAGCTACTGGCATGCAGATCACACAAAAAATGCTTACAAGGCCCTGTGACCTAAAGGTCAGAAAATATTATCTACACCAGTAACATTCTGTGAAAATGGAAAATTTAACTTTTAACCACTACACACAACACGTACAACTACTCTCAAATGTTAGATGCGATACCTTTGCACATGTTCATCATGGTTTATTCTGAATGTGATGATTTTGGGGCAGGTAGTAGGAGTGCGAGAGGTTTGCATTTGATAATTTCTCAGACTAGTTTTCCCCATTTCCTGAATGAAGGATACTCGAATGAATGAGTGGGTAAAAAGATTGTAGGGCAAGTGTGTCATAGCTCGTAACATGGCTCCGCCCCTACCGTGTGTTCCTCTTGGCTCACAACGTAACACTCTCCTGTGTTGTTATGGACACCTGGTACCGCAGGTATGCGGATGGTCTGTACTAGTATTTTCCCATTCTTCGTCAACATGGTTGATTCGTACTTGGGACTACACGTAAATTGAGAAAGGCTGATGCTGGTGTCAATGGTAATTTTTTTGCAGCAAGAGAATAGATAAGATTGAACCGTAGCTTGTGGAGAATCTTCCCGCCGTCAAATTTACTTGACAGTTGTGAGGTTACAATGTCTGTTGTCAACAATAACGTCGTTGTTTCAGGTAGAAGGAGCGCTCGAGTAATTGCAACCAAGTTCAAGAATGTATAAGAGAGACTGATTGACTAACAGTTGTCAGTCAGTTGTTGTTGCGGAAATAATGCGAGGGAGAGAGTGGTGCGAATGGAGTGCGGATGAGTTCATTTGTCCTGGCGTACATATCATACTTATGTTGTCTGAGTTATGTAATAATGGCCATCACCATGCAATAGACTCCAGAGTTAAGGTTTAGTCAATTGATCGTAGTCAGTAAAGGAGTCTGAGTCTGAGTGTGCGTGTGTATGTGTGCGTATGTGTCTGCGAGCAACATGATAGAGATGGTCAATTCGCTCAAGTTATGCGTAACTACCGCAGTCATCATGATCTTGCCATTACCGTTGAGAGAGTGAATTCCCATTTTTTCCCCTTCTTGTAAGGATTTTTCCTCTGGCCTGCATGTATACAGTAGACCTGGTCAGTGGCTGCTATAAGGGTGGTGTGATTGTGCCAGTAGTAAATCCCCATTATGCAGCGTGGGGATGTATGCGGTTATCGTATGTGTTTGCCGCTATGAGTGAGAGCTCGGACCGCTGACTTTGCCCTACACACAGACACACACACACGCTCTTTTAGCGCTGCGACCAATACTGCCGCCACTACTACTTTTACTGTATACCTCCGTCCCTGTGAGTCAATCCGACGAGTCTGTTTTGTTTTGTCCATCCGCATAGACGTGAAGAGCACTACTACACTTCCAGTCACAATGTGAAATTGTGCGAGTGTGTAAACGTGTGTTGTGCTTCGCTCTCGTCTCCCTTTTACATTGGCCAAGTTTCATAACCCAAGCCCCCAGTTACACTTGAAAGTTTGGATCGAACCAGCGCATACAGTAGTAGTTCCTGAGCAGGGTTGGAGCCAAGCGTAGCACTCACTCGTGTTTGTGTGTGTTTTTGAGTGCTTGTATGCGTACGTATTCGCCATTATATATATGAAAGGAACCGTATCACATGTGATAATTTACCGAAGACTATAAGAATCTTGTGAACTTCTTACTCTCACTCAATCAGTCTCTGTGTCCATCGGATTTTGCAATAAAATTGCAAGCATTTGCGTGTGTATGTGTGTGTGAGTGTGGAGGGAGGCCGGCGTAAGAAATTCTTCCCACGAATGCGACTCCAACTATAGGCACTAAGATTTTTCCAGTGGGGAGGAAGATTGTGCACCTCGAGCACGTGCTGGCTCAAGTCTTGTCCTTCATTTGCGGCTCAGCTGGCCGGGGATAACGAGCTCGCCGAGGCTCAGATAGCCAACACAACATTGAGCAAGTGAGGTGGTAGACTCACTCAGAACTCACAGTCGCCAGCGGAACGACGTGTTGTTAATAAATGGTCTCTACGTAGTCGGAAGCCGGTTAACGTGTTTCAGGCTACTGACTCTGGATAAAATAAGTGTCCTCCTTTGGAAGTGGGAGTGTGAGACTTATTCTCATCATTTTCATCATCCTCACGCAAGGGGATTTCCATGGTCGACCAGGGAACTTCAAGCTTCAATTAGGAACGGCACGCTCCCCTGAATAGTGTAATTTCTCACGTTTTACCGCTGGGAAGAAGAGGAAATAACCGTGATCACAATGAGGTAAATTGATTTAAATTCAGTGAGGAGCACATACCATGGTTAGTGTCGGGCATTCGGCCCTTTTTTAACTCCAAACTTCCGGGCTGTCAAGGTGTACGTCGGGATTGTTGTCAACATGATGGTTGTCATTAATGAAGAGCAAACTTGACTTGAGAAACAGGAGCAGGAGTGGATCCAGATTGGAGCGATTTGTGTATTTAATACGCTATTTTATGAGTAGCCTGATAGGCATGACAGGCTAGGTTATTATTAGGAGTTGGCGGAGGCTGGGAGCCTGGAATATTATTGTGAGATCCTAATCCATCCACGCGGCCGTGAGTTCTGATTCATGCATGAATGCCTCATGATGACCACTGTAGCTCTCACAGCTCTGTCGCTGATTAGCGCCATAAGTACCAGCGTAGTCGTTCTTTTGCGTTTGGTAAGGAACTTTATTTCATAATTGGCATTGACCTTTTAGGTGTCCCTCGACGCAGTTCTTCCCATACTTATCACAGAATGTTTTCTTCTAATTTTGACCGTTGTAATAGAAACGTTTCCCACGACAAGAGCTCACTTGCCCACGAGAAGGTTAAGTTCCTTATGTGTTTTCTCTATGGTCGTACCGTATAGAGGGGAAGAATTAGGGGTGTAACCTTGGGGGAGGGGAAGGAGCGGCTGCTGATGCACGTCATGGTGGGAAATATCTGGAGCTGCCGTGAGACTCCATAATGTACTATGTTGCACAGGGACGCTGGGCCCATTTCAGAATTTTTTCTATCCGTTTTGGGGGGAAAATTTCTAGGATTCTAGTCAAAAGTATGTAAAGAGAGAAGGAGCAGTGGAGAAAGTATGTCATCATCTTATGAGGGATTATGCCGCAGGGATCTTCACGATGTGACGTGCATACTCGCTCAACTGTCTCACGCATATCAGTGTGATTGCGGAATGTGAAAGAGTGCAGGCGTCCTCTCCTTCATATTACAGAGTTCTATTCCTCTGACAAGAAGAAGCAAGGTCTGCAAATTAACTTCCTGTTTTCCCCAAATGCCGACCCTTCCACGATTGGGAGGGTATGTAATGATGCCATGAGTTGTTGTTGTTGCTATAGTTGTTGTGACTTCACACACTTGGATTGTAAGACTTCCATATAGCCAATTTAATGCGTATTGCTCAAACACCTGCCACACTGGGGTTAGTCGCCCTATGTATGTGTGTGTGAGAAAGTGTAAAGGGATTGGTAATAGTTCCTTCCTCGGTCTTGATCGGTGTTCACACTCTTTTGCTGTGAATAATCTTGGGAATTGTGTGCAAAAGTACTTTGCGGGAGCCTTGAGAGACCTGCACGTAATATATAGTAATTTTTTGGAAAATTTGAGAGAGCTTTACAAGATTCTACTCGGTGTAAGTTTAGGAAGAGAAGATATCTTCGACGGAAGAAGATGACGTTGAGGTGAGTTGTTGTTGCAATGCGAAAACAGAGGTCTCGTCATTTCCTCCCAGAAGAGATAGGTCAGATAAGAAATGCTAGGTTGTTGGGTTGCGCGTACTTAATTGTGGAAAAGTCGTCAGTTGTAAGGGTCTAAATTTGGCATGAAGATCAGACGGACTGTCCATGTGACAGGCCGTCGTTGTAAGGCACCTTGTGAGTATGCTACTTCAGGAGTAATGTGAGCCTTGAGGCGATTTCCGATGGCTGCGAGCCGAATATGGACTCGTGGATGTGTCGGGAAAATGAGAAAATATCCATATTCCGGATTTGATGATTTTTTCTGAATTACTTATCAGTCGGTAAGGTAATTTACGACAGATGATATTCAGGTTTTCCAATGAAAAATGTGCAGTCACTACTTCCTAGGTGGTACTACAGGATGGATTGTGATGCTGGTAGCATGGTAACACACTATTTTCAGTTGGTTTTCACACACAATCGGCCTTATTGACTGAATCAAGTCTGAGGTTGTGTCATAATAATAATATTAGCTGTTGAAATAACGACGAAAATTTCTATCAGGTCTCGTGAAGGTTGTAGTGCTATCCTGTTTCTTAATGTGGGAAATCTGTTGAATTAAGTGTAAATAATGTAAAACAGTTAGTTAAGTTTTTTCTTAACGAAATCTCACGGTGATTTTCTTCAGATTATTTTCACGTGGGTTTTTAGGCTAGGAAAATTTGAAGATACTTTAACTCGGCATTCCTGAGACACTTGTTGAGGTTACGGGATACTTTTGACTTCTTCTGAATTGGAAACTCAGGATTCATGACGTACCTCCGCAAAGTCCAGTGGTTACACTGTTTGTGATAGCCTCTAGTCATGGCAAATGTCGAACCACGACGAGGTGGATCACAATGTTTCAAATTTTTTGCCCTGATTCGTGTTTGTGTGTCTGTAAGTGTGTGACTTTGTGGAAATGCTAAAGTGAAACCTTTGTAAAAATTTTCTTGTGGAACGTGTTGATTACAGGCCTAGTATGTCATATGGAACAATGGTGAGGGACGGCAGGTTTCCAGACTCACGTGATATAGCCGTGGCTACGCCGGAGGAACTCGTCCGGAAATTGGGTGGAACCAAAGTCATCAATAAGGTGAGGCATATCTACTTACTTAGGGGGTGTGGAAGCATGATATTTCGATCCCTCTAGCTAAATGTGACTGATTTAATTCGCAGGTGCTTATAGCAAATAATGGAATCGCCGCCGTCAAGTGCATGCGGTCAATTCGGCGCTGGGCGTACGAAATTTTCCGAAATGAACGTGCAATTAGATTCGTAGTCATGGTAACTCCGGAGGACCTCAAAGCGAATGCAGAGTATATTAAAATGGCAGACCATTATGTACCCGTCCCTGGTGGAACAAATAATAATAACTACGCCAACGTTGAATTGATATTGGATATTGCCAAGCGGATGCAAGTTCAGGCTGTTTGGGCGGGTTGGGGACATGCCTCTGAGAATCCAAAGCTACCTGAACTGTTGGGAAAGAACAACATTGCCTTCATAGGTCCTCCGGAAAAAGCCATGTGGGCTTTAGGAGACAAGATCGCATCTAGTATTGTTGCTCAAACTGCTGATGTTCCTACACTTCCCTGGTCTGGATCAGGTTCGTATTCTAATCTGGAGTGTAACCAAATCGTGTTCACAACGGACAAGTTTAACCTTCTGTATGGAAAAAATCCACTTCTTCTTGCAGGACTGGTAGCAACGTCCACTGGAAAGGATAGAAGAATCAAGATTTCATCAGACTTGTACAAGAAGGGGTGCGTCGAAACCGTGGAAGATGGTGTGAAGGCAGCTCAGGCCATTGGGTTCCCAGTAATGATCAAAGCCAGTGAGGGAGGTGGTGGGAAGGGAATTCGGAAAGCCGAATGCACCGAAGACTTCCCCAATCTCTTCCGGCAGGTCCAAGCGGAGGTCCCTGGGTCTCCAGTGTTTATTATGAAATTGGCCACGTGTGCCCGCCATCTTGAAGTGCAGCTTTTGGCAGATCAGTATGGAAACGCCATTTCTCTTTTTGGGAGAGATTGCTCCATTCAGAGACGACACCAGAAGATCATTGAAGAGGCCCCTTGCGTCGTCGCTAAGGAAGACGTTTTCGAGCAGATGGAGAAGGTTGGTATTTATTATCAGTAGTACAACTTTGATAGCGTGCCTTTGGAGACCATTGATCCATGTTTCCACGCAGGCTGCTGTGCGACTGGCTAAAATGGTGGGTTACGTCAGCGCTGGGACAGTTGAGTATCTGTACGATAATACTGGGAACTTCTACTTCCTCGAACTTAACCCAAGGCTTCAGGTGGAGCATCCGTGTACGGAAATGGTAGCAGATGTCAACCTACCTGCGTGTCAGCTTCAAGTAATATTGTAATTAGACTATACTGCTAACTAGCCACAACAGTATAATGCTAATGGACTGTTTGGTAATGTTAGATTGCTATGGGAATTCCACTCCACCGTATCAAGTGCATTCGAACTTTGTATGGGGAATCTCCGTGGGGTGACACCCCTATCGACTTCGACATTCCGACGCACAAGCCGCAGCCGTGGGGTCATGTGATCGCCGCCCGTATCACCAGTGAGAATCCCGATGAAGGTACTGCGGAGTGCAGTGTGGTAGTAAAACGTTCTCTTTGGCGTTCAGTTTTTATCGTTCGTGTGTTTTAATTTTAAGGATTCAAACCAAGTAGTGGAACGGTTCAAGAGCTTAACTTTCGTTCGTCGAAAAATGTATGGGGCTACTTCAGCGTAGCGGCATCTGGTGGACTGCACGAGTTCGCCGACTCTCAGTTCGGACATTGTTTCTCCTGGGGAGAAGATCGAGAACAGGCCCGGGAGTGAGTTCTATATTGTTACATCGTTCTTCTGTCATGCTTTGATGAGAAGTTTAGGTTCTAACGATTTGCTATTTTCTCAGGAATTTGGTAATAGCATTGAAGGAGCTGTCAATTAGAGGGGATTTCCGAACAACTGTGGAAATCCTCATAACACTCCTAGAGACAGATGCCTTCCAGCAGAATACGACGGACACTAGCTGGCTGGATGCGTTGATTGCGGAAAGGGTTCAAGCCGACAAACCTGATATTATGTTAGGGATTGTTTGTGGCGCTCTCCATGTAGCCGACCAAACTATCCTGAATGCATTCCAGAATTTTCAGACTTCGTTGGAAAGGTGAGGAAGTTACGAAATCACCCCTGTAAAGCTAGTTGGTTATTAGTCAAGATTATATTTCCACATTGATGTTTTAATTTGCAGAGGCCAGATACTGCCAGCAAACACTCTTCGAAATATCGTGAATGTGGAACTTATTCACGAAGGCATCAAGTACAAAGTTGACGCTGTAAAAAGTGGTCCAAATAGTTACTTTTTAGTCATGAATGACTCGTACAAAGAGGTAGAAGTTCATCGAATGTCAGATGGGGGTCTCTTACTATCCGTGGATGGTGCCAGCTATTCAACATTCATGAAAGAAGAAGTAGACCGATACAGAGTGGTGATTGGGAATCAGACATGCGTTTTTGAAAAAGATAATGACCCGACGTTGCTTCGAGCTCCGTCAGCCGGGAAACTCTTGGGTTACTTGGTTGAGGATGGAGGACATGTCTATCAAGGGCAAGGGTATTGTGAAATGGAGGTAAGGCGACCTGTTTGGACCGTACAGATTATTATTGGACCAGTTCGAGTAATCGTATATATTCGTTGTAGGTCATGAAAATGGTGATGACTCTGACAGCAACGGAATCCGGCAACATTCATTACATCAAGCGACCTGGTGCTGTACTGGATGCTGGTTCTCTTATAGCTCGTTTGGAGCTGGATGATAGCACGCGAGTAACCAGAGCGCAGCTCTTCGATGGCAGATTTTCAGCGAACGAGAGCCTTCTACCATCGCAGGGAGATAAGCTCAACCAAGTCTACCAATCGTGTAAGACGACGTTGGAGAACATTTTCGCCGGTGAGTAACCTCCTTTGTTTTGTCGTTGTTAATATGTGCGGCAGTGGAAAGCTAACTCTGTGTTAACGTTTTAGGATACTGTTTACCGGATCCATATTTCAATTTGAAGGTCAGAGAATTGATAGAAACCTTCATGAGAGCTCTTCGCGACCCCACTCTACCGCTGCTGGAGTTGCAGGTACAGTGTAGTGGACATTGAGAAGAGAGCGTAAAAGTTGCGGCTATTTTTCAATTAAAATAATCAATGTTGCAGGAAGTAATCTCTTCCATCTCAGCTCGGATCCCTCAAACAGTGGAGAAAAAGATTCGGAAGCTTATGACGTTATATGCTAGCAATATCACATCCGTACTTGCTCAGTTCCCTAGCCAGCAGATTGCCAGTGTCATTGACAGGTAATGCAGATATAAAATTTGTATTCATTTTGAGACGCCGTTGGAGAAATGGACTAATCATTTTCAATGGGTTTCAGCCATGCTGCAACTCTGCAGAAGAGAGCTGATCGTGACCACTTCTTCATGACAACTCAGGGGATGGTTCAACTAGTACAAAGATATCGCAACGGAATCCGGGGGCGAATGAAATCAGCTGTTCAAGAGCTGTTAAAGAATTATCTCGTCGTGGAGAATCAGTTTCAGCATGGTGAGAGTCCTTGTTTCCGTTAAGTCCTTGGAGGCGAGGAAACATGTGCAATCTATATTTTGGTTATTAAACTTAGGACATTACGACAAATGCGTCTCTACTCTTCGAGAAAAGCACAAGGATGACATGGCGTCTGTGGCAGCTATAATCTTCTCGCATTATCAGGTACCCACTATTTGCAGCTGAACTGAAGGTAACCTCTCGATGATGCTCAAGCAATATTTTTACTGTTTTTTCAACGTTTAGGTAGCGAAGAAAAATATTCTAGTATCACTGCTGGTTGACCACGTCTGGGCAAACGAGCCAGGCCTCACAGATGAGCTCGCTCCTATCCTTAATGAACTGACTGCTCTGAACCGCTCTGAGAATTCCAGAGTTGCCCTGCGAGCACGCCAGGTAAAGTGTTTGAATTTATAACTAGTTTACCCGGTTTTAATTCATAATTACTATTTGTCTGTTACAGGTGCTCATTGCAGCCCATCAACCAGCGTACGAGTTGCGGCATAATCAGATGGAATCCATTTTCCTCTCAGCTATCGATATGTACGGCCATGATTTCCATCCTGAAAATCTGCAGAAGTTGATCATGTCAGAAACTTCAATTTTTGACGTTCTCCATGACTTCTTCTACCATACAAATAAGGCTGTCCGAATGGCAGCTCTGGAAGTTTACGTTCGAAGGGCGTACACTTCTTACGAGTTGACTAGTCTCCACCATCAGGAACTTAATAATGGAATGTGTGTTGTCCACTTCATGTTCTTGCTGCCAACGTCGCACCCTAATAGGTTAGTCAGTAGTTACGAACGTAAGGGACAGCATATTTAGCCAAGATAGTCAATGCAGTAACTGTAGAGAAGCCCGAGTTTCTTACTCATTTTTTGGCAATACAGAATTCCACATAACAAAAAAGCGTGTCACATGCTAAACCATGTTCCTTCGCTGGAGGATATGCAGTACATGGAAATGTCGTATGCTCAAATGGAGGACTGCCAGCGCACGGGTATCATGGCCGCCTTTGCAAAATTCGAAGAGTTTGAGAACTATTTTGATGATGTGATGGACCTCTTCGTGGAAGATTCCACGCCAAGTTCTCCCCGTCTTGGAGATGGAGACGAAACTGGTAGCAAAGGAATCTCAATATCCATCAGCTCCAGTTTTACCGAGCCTGGGATCATTGTCAATGAGCAGGATGGCTTGGTAAGATTCGTTATGTATTTGAAAAGTAATGTTATGTTTTGAGTAAATTCATGTTTAGTGAATTTTAAACTTTGTGTATAAATTGATGAATTTTTTATTCAAATATAATGTCTTTGAATTTTTCAGACGAAAGAGCCTGTTCATATCCTGAATGTGGCTATACGAATGGAGAATGAAGTTGATGACAATTCTCTCAGCGATCGCTTTAACGATTTCTGTGGGAAACACAAGGATACTTTCTTGGAACGCGGAATTCGACGCGTTACAATTGTTGTACTTTATCGGTTAGTTGTATTTACCGTATTTTTCACCTCATCATGGGCAAGGGGCAGAAACTAACTCCTTTATACGTTTTTGTGCGATTCCAGTCGTCAGTTCCCCAAATACTTCACCTACCGCTCGCGCGATAATTTCATCGAAGACCGCATCTACCGTCATTTAGAGCCAGCATTAGCATTTCAACTCGAAATCAACCGGATGAGAACCTACGATCTGGAGGCACTCCCCACTTCCAATCAAAAGATGCATTTATATTTGGGCAAAGCCAAGGTGGCTAAGGGACAAGAAGTGACGGATTACCGATTCTTTATTCGCTCCATCATTCGTCATTCAGACTTGATCACCAAGGAAGCTTCCTTCGAGTATCTTCAGAACGAAGGGGAACGACTACTGCTGGAAGCAATGGATGAACTGGAGGTGGCCTTCTCTCATCCTCATAGTAAACGAACGGACTGCAACCATATCTTCCTGAACTTCGTACCAACTGTAATAATGGATCCGTCGAAGGTAAACAATATTGTTACATTAATATGACTTTCTTGAAGTGCTGGGGTATTCAAAGCGGGATTTTGATTTCAATTTTTCTCCTGAACAGATAGAAGAAAGCGTACGCAGCATGGTTTTGCGATACGGTCCGCGCTTGTGGAAACTTCGCGTCCTGCAGGCCGAGCTGAAGATGACCATTAGACAAACAATTAATGGGAAGACCATCCCATTCCGCTTGTGCCTGACGAATGAAAGTGGATATTATCTAGATATCAGTTTGTACAGGGAAGTGAGCGATCCCAAGACTGGATTGGTGAGCACATGACCCTCATATTTTTAAGTTGTTGCTTAACATGATTTTCAGAGAAATAATTTGTCTGCAATCAATTAACAGATCAAGTTCGAGTCGTTTAGCTCGAAGCAGGGGCCCCTTCACGGCTTGCCAGTCTCCACACCGTATATGACTAAAGACTACCTGCAACAGAAGAGGTTCCAGGCTCAGAGCAATGGTACCACATATGTGTACGACTTTCCAGATATGTTCAGACAAGTTCTTGACCGAATCTGGAAAGAACATTTAACGACCCGACCTAAAGGAACTGTACCTGGTACATTGATTGATTACAGTGATGATATCGTGGGAACGGGATCACGAAATAATAGCCTAAATTTTAATTAAACGTAGAAATTCCACCAAGCAACCCTCTGGAGTTTATTGAGTTAGTGCTTAATGACCACGACCAACTTGAAGAGCAAAAGCGACTCCCAGGGGAGAACAATGTAAGCTTTCTTGATATTGCTAATTCGTTCACATTGTCCGATGTTGTATCTTACATTTAACTGTTTTGATTGACTAATCTTTCCATTTAGATTGGCATGGTGGCGTGGAAAATGAGGTTTTACACTCCTGAGTACCCAAATGGGCGTGATGTGATCGTTATCGCCAATGATATCACATTTATGATAGGATCTTTTGCTGTTAAAGAAGATATGTTATTTCTCCGTGCCTCTGAGCTCTCGAGAAAACTGAAAATTCCGAGAATCTATCTTGCCGCAAACAGTGGGGCTCGGTTAGGTTTGGCTGAGGAAGTAAAACAGCTGTTCAAGATCGCATGGGTGGATGAGAGAGAG
The DNA here is from genome assembly GCA_009870155.1 of Pseudobourletiella spinata. NCBI lineage: Eukaryota > Metazoa > Arthropoda > Collembola > Symphypleona > Bourletiellidae > Pseudobourletiella > Pseudobourletiella spinata. Next base: position 5,680 of record WJFA01000072.1, on the reverse strand, counting down.
CCAGATAAGGGCTTCAGTTACATCTACTTGACCCCAGAAGATTACTCGAAAGTGTGCAATTTCGGCTCCATTCGAGCCACACTAATTGAGGACAACGGAGAATCACGCTACAAGATCACGGATATAATTGGTAATGGGTTTGCACACTCTGTTGACTCTCGTACAGGTAAAGAAAGTCCTCTAATAAAGCTATTCTTTTCACACAGGAAAGGATGATGGAATCGGTGTGGAAAATCTACAGGCTGCTGGTACTATTGCTGGTGAAACGTCGCAAGCTTATAAAGAAGTCGTAACTATCTCAATGGTAACGTGCCGTGCAATTGGAATCGGAGCTTACCTCGTTCGTCTGGGCCAGCGAGTGATTCAGATTGACAATTCACACATCATTCTCACGGGATTTGGTGCTCTTAATAAGGTAATATCAGTAGTAGTATGAATAGGCCGAAAGAACCTCCGGTCTCTTATTAACGATTGAAGTTACTTTTTTTGATGTGGTAACAGCTACTCGGAAGAGAAGTTTATACATCCAACAATCAGCTTGGAGGAATCCAGATTATGTACAATAACGGAGTCTCTCACAAGACAGAGCGTCATGATATGGAGGGAATATGCACGATTCTCAAGTGGTTGTCATACATTCCGGCTGTCAAAGGCGGCCCACTCCCAATTATTGCTCCAATAGATCCTGTTGACAGAGACATTGCATTCACTCCCACCAAAGCCCCCTACGACCCGAGGTGGTTACTGGCGGGCCGGAATAATTCAAGTAATTTCTGTGGTAAATCATGCGTCATTTTAAGCGGTGATAAAAAATTACACTTTTCCTGTTCACTTTAGGTACTGGTGAATGGGAATCAGGATTTTTCGACCAGGGATCGTTTGACGAAATTATGAGGCCTTGGGCACAAACTGTTGTTTGCGGGCGAGCACGGTTGGGTGGAATTCCAGTCGGCGTCATAGCTGTGGAAACAAGGACTGTGGAGCTCAATTTACCTGCTGATCCAGCCAATTTGGACTCGGAGGCGAAAGTAATCATTCTTCTAGTATTATATCTACTTTTTTCGTTAAAATACATAGCATTAGAGATATTGGAGGAACAATGTGCAATAGCATCAATGTTGATTTTGTGCAGACTGTGTCTCAAGCGGGTCAAGTTTGGTTTCCGGATTCAGCCTACAAAACTGCTCAAGCAATCATGGATTTCAGTCGCGAAGAGCTTCCTTTGATTATATTTGCCAACTGGCGAGGGTTTTCCGGAGGAATGAAAGGTATGTGTGACCACATTTATTGCAGATTTTATATGAGATCCTTTGAATTACTTTTTATCTCATCCATATGTTTTAGACATGTATGAACAAGTGGTCAAGTTTGGCGCTTACATTGTGGACGGACTCCGGGATTACCAACAACCGATACTGGTTTACATTCCTCCTTATGGTGAATTAAGAGGAGGAGCTTGGGTTGTGATCGATCCCACGATAAATCAGCGTCACATGGAAATGTACGCAGATCCAGATGCTCGCGGTGGAATTCTTGAACCCAGCGGTGTAGTCGAGATAAAATTTAGGGCAAAGGACTTGTTGAAAACTATGCATAGACTTGATCCAGAACTGATAGAGTTAAGGAAACAATTAGGTGCTATTGTCGAAAGTCACAACGATGAGAAATTGCTTCTGGAGCGGAAATTAAAGGAAAGAGAGCAACTTTTAATGCCCATGTATCACCAGATCGCTGTTCACTTCGCTGACCTGCACGATACCCCGGAGAGAATGCAGGAAAAAGGAGTGATTCAGGTAAAAAAATTCAAAGAGGTATACATGTCTACCCATGCCTTACGGTCAAGTTTTAAATTCAAATGCAATTTTGTACAGGACATTGTGAAATGGAAACGTGCCCGAGAGCTTTTGTACTGGAGGCTTAAGCGACTGCTATTGGAAGACAGGGTTGAGTCACAAATTTTAGATGTTCGTCCAGGATTTACTCATGGTCAGGTGGTGGCTATGTTGCGTCGTTGGTTCATGGAAGATAAGGAGGCTGTGGATGTAAGCGCTTAACTATCAGACAATCACTGTCATCACATAATTTGTTTCGCAAAACGTTAACTTGACTAATTTACATCTTAAATCGTTTCAGGCCTATTTATGGGAAAACAACCAGATCGTTGTGGAATGGCTTCAGAAGCAGTTGGATGTAAACTCGGGAAAATCTATTGTGATGGAAAACATCAAGAGCCTGTTACGTGATTTCGTGTTGAACCAAGCAACTCAGTTAATGGAGGTTTGTGCCAGCATTAGTCAAACCAAATCAGATTTACTGGAAAAGGAATAATAGTTATTTATATTTGGTCGTTTTATTTGCAGGAGCATCCAGAGTTGGCGATTGACTCAGTTGTTCACCTGCTACAGCACATGACACCCCAGCAAAGAGCGGAAGCAATACGTGAAATTTCCAAACTGGATTGTTTACCTATTCCAGATGGCCCTAAAGTTGGTTGTGGGGATGGAAGAAATGTTGATAGTGGAAACATGTAATCCTAGCATTTGTTATTCCAAGGCAGAAATTTGCTAATGTTCATACACAGTGTATCTCAAATTAGCAGTTGTCGACAGAGTTCAGCTTTGCTATTTGTGTCATTCGTTTGCAATTTCCAAGCTCTCCTCTTAAAATGAATCGTAGTTCTTTTAGGTATCTCCAAAAAGAGAGTTTCTAGTGTAATGTGTACATGAGCCGTTGCAGTCTCATATTTTTAAATTTAAACAAATAAAGTCTGCATTTTTACAACAGTTTCTGTTTGCAAGCTTCATTGAAACAGCGAAATCCATCGTTTTATTGTGTAAGAAATAATGATAATAGTCTTCCCAACGTAGTTCGTCATTCTTCACACCTGATTTATGTGATTCCTGAACAAACAAACAGGGTGCGGTCTGATGAGCCACTGTTAAGTAAAATCGGAAACAGTTTGTCCGTATCAAGATGTAAAGACTAAAATTAAAGATAATGATTTCGGTATTTAGTTCAACACGCAATTCCTTGAAATCGGACGTTTGGATTTGGTTTTACTGTCAAAAGTAAATCTTAACGGTTTCTCAACATGGTCGTAAATAGGAACTGCCAATAATACCTGCGAACGCCTCAGCAGTCCTAACGAATCGACACACAGACCAAAGTTGCAGCAACCTCGGAACAAGCACACAAGCAAAATGTTCTAACCTTCATATCTAGGAAAATAAAGCAGTCGGGTGGGTGACTGCTGTGACTTTTAAAAACACTTTTTAACCTTAAGAACGAATGTGGCTTGTAATGAGCTGCAGCTTTTGCTTGTGTCGACGTATCATTTCGCCCGGATTAAATTAAAACTTGAAGCTGGAGGGGCATTTAGAGGTCATGGGGTTTCGAATCCGTATTCCAGGCAACGACTAGCGATTGGCGATTAGCACATGGCATACGATTTTGTTAGGCAATGTCCAGTTTTCAAGTCAGAAAACAAACTGATGCAATCATATCATCCAACATGATTACATGATCACAATCATATTGCATGATTTACAGATATGATGGTTAAATTACATATATATTTTAGGGGAACTATCCTGCCATTGGTTTGGGCGAAGCCCAGAAGGTGTTGTAGTGGCAGTGGGTTGGTGCGTTTTAGATCGCTTTGGTCCATTGATACCTAAGGAAGATCTGTGTTATCCCTGTCTCCATACATTCTATTTCCATGTCTACAATTTAAGTCCGAATAGTCTCAAATTGCATACATATACTCTTAACTAAATTGTTCGAGGTGGTTTCGAGGAACTGAAAACTGAAATACTTTTAGAAATAGCAAGTAATAGCGTCTCAAATATGGCGTCTAAACAATTATATACAATCATAGAAATTATGAATGCAACAAATGATCTTGTCCACAAACGAAAGAGGCTCCCCTGCCACTGTAATGGGGCCACCACAACCCACATTTTAACGTTGGCTAAATATAGCAAAGAAAGACAACAGGGTACAACTATGCTGTACTTGCTTACCACGCCACCACCAACCACCAATGATTCCCAATTATTTCGTTCCGACTTTCATTTATTTTTCATGAAGGTCGTTAGACACATCTACTTCGGCAAGAGTAATAGTTTACAGTATTTGGTTTATTTTAATTAGAACTTGACTATTTCGGAACCCAAAGAAAGATGCGGTTAAAGATTGATCCAAGCCTGTCCGAGTTGCAGTTTGCAGTACAACAGTGCTCCGCGTAGGGAGAGGAGTAGGAAGTGTGAAAGTGCAGGAGTTTTTTAAACTCTTCAGCCGTTAACACAGCTGCATTTAATAAAGATGACACACAAGGGACACTATTCATATGTCCGTGGCGCACGTCATCGACTCCGTAGGCAATGCAAAACCTGTCCATAAGCTTGCTCCCTCACAAAGCAGTAGGTGCGGACACTCAGCTTTGACCCCACTAGAGGGTCACAAAGTTTCGAGGTCAAACGATGTAAAGGGGGGAGTAGGTCCTAACTTAAAAATCCCATGTTCTTCCATATTAGAATCACCGTTTTCAATTTCGAGTGCTTTTTGAAAGCAGCCGCGAATATCCCACCCCAATTGTTGTACTATACCAGTACGTATTATCCAGTTGCATGGTTAACAAAACGTACATTTCACACTTCCTGAAGACTGCGCGGCGTGAGGCAAAAATTTTGGTGACAGATTTTGGTCCCATCAGGGTCAAACTATGTGAGCCTCCAGAAGGGTCAAACCTGAGTTTCCGTACCTAGTGGTTTGTGAGGGAATATCTTTGTGGGCAGGTTCTAGACTGCATATGGTATTGCGGTTATGCGCCGCGGAAATGTGAACATTTTCCCTTGCCAGCTTTCTCAGCTGAGGCTATTTTGAGATAGGGTGACTCGGTAAAATGAGCCTTTTTTTGAATACCCACAAAATTCATCCTTTCTACGAGACAATTTGGCTGGAAAATATAGTAGCTAGAAGCATTATCTAATCTGCACAATTTTTTTTGAAAGTGAATCAAAAAGAAAGGGGATCACGAAATTTTGAGTTCAATCGATGCAAAAAGAGGGGCAAGTACTAGCTGACTGAAAAATTCCATGTTAAACCTAACAAAGATTACCCAGTTTTGAATTTGGAGCGGTTGCCCGTTAACACATATAAGATGTAATCGGACGAAAAGCTGTGAAACTGCTTTGCTTAGAACCGTATGAAGTGTGCAGATAGTCTAAAATATAGATTTTGTAGACCATCGAAGTGGGTAATACCTACAGCCACATACAACAAAAAAGGCATTCTTGAAATTTTTTATGCAATCATCCGAAATGCAAAACTGGGAAATCCTTATGGGATTAACATGGAATTTTGAAGTTAGCACGTTACTCCCCCTTAGCATGGATTGGGCCGAAAATTTCGTTATCCCTGGCATGGTCAAACCTGGATTTCCGCACTTTGATTTACTAACTTTGTGAGAGGTGATCTTTATGGATAAGCTCTGCGCTGCATAGGATGTCGGCGTCGGCGCTGTGCGCAACGGATACATGACGATGCCCCCTTGTAAGCATAAACGGAAGTATATAGATTTAATTGATGGGCCAAATGGTCTGTTACCTGCGATTAGCAGGTAATAAGAATGGTAGGGGGGTAGAGAGACGGAGAGAAACTGTGAGGCCTGGCCATATAG